>CM056380.1:79623294-79681126 GCA_029718625.1 Synaphobranchus kaupii
CTGTTGGCTCATCCTGTTAGGCAATGTTCTAGTGCGAGAATGTGGCTCAATGGCCTGATATTGAATTTGGACAGTGCCAGTGCCAACTCAGCTCCTTAGGACAACACAAAGTTGGCTCTAGTGCAGTGATCTTCAATCCTGGTCCTGGAGAGCCACAGAGTCTTTTTGTTTACGCCTTAAAATCAGCAACCGATTCACACCCAAGAAAACAAAAGGGGGGGGGGGGGGGGGGGGAGTACTACGAAGCAGGATTACTGAGTTAGCTGGATAACTGCAAGACCCGGAACTCTCCAAAATCTGGAACATGGACTGAAGTAAAAACAGCTGTTCCAGGTTTTACTCAGTGCACTTATCTAGCTAACTATCCAGCTAACTAGTTATCCAGAATCCTGGTTTGTAGTATACCCCCCTGGACTGAGGACCGCTGCTCCAGCATCTTCCAGGGAAGGGACATTTTCATTCGGCTGGGATTACAGCTTCCCCTGCTGGCCAATCAGGCGGTACACAACTCTGCCAGTTGAGCTGAACATGACATGTCTTTCTTCTTTATCTGTACAAACCCGACTTGCAAACTGCAGCATGTTAAGAAGCGGCGACTGACACAACGTGCTTCAGACGAGAGCACGCTTGTCTGCACTCTCCCAAATTGATAAGTTTGCAGCTGTAAGCGCTGATAAATATGATTGAGTGTTCCAAATTTGTGGAGAAAAAGGGTGGAAAAAATCATTAAAAATAATTCAATAAAATAGTAATAGGAAGAATAATATCTTGACAGGAGAGGATGGCGTTACTCTCCACTGGTGACTGATGAAGACTCTGCTTCACTCCTCCCATTTAAACACGCCCAGCAACCTAATTTGACCAATGGGCACCAATCTTATCCAAGTCACAAGCCTGATGACCTGAGAAGGGGTTGAGCCAGACCTAAGAGCACACAAGCAAGGCCCTATGAATTTATTGACCAATGAATTGATTTGAATGCTCAATGCACAGTCCAACATGTAATTTCCATTCGATGGTGAGGGGTTTAATCAGGGAGATATTTACATTTGTCACTGTGTTGTTTGAAGATCCAAGATGAATTTGTGTGTAATCAGACAATAAAGTATTATTATATCATATCATATCTTACTCCATGTCCTGGACTGAGCTGGAATCAGTCAGCTCTTCTAAACAGTCATAAGCAGATAATGAATGGATTCCAATACTGATGGTGTTCTTGATGATTGGTAGTGTAGTACAACTTATTAGGAAACTAGGCTTGTAATGCAAAGGTTGAAGGCTTGATTCCTAGCTGGCCTGCTGCCATTGCAACCCTTGAGCAAGGTACTTAACCAGTACTGCTTCAGTAAAAATATCCCACTGTATAAATGAATTGTATGCAAAAACAATGTGTGTACAACTAAATGTAACGACAAGACCTGCTAATGGCTGTTTGGCTTTTGTGATTTCTACATTTAAGTTTTTGGTCGGGGCGAAGATGACAGAAATAAGGCTGAAACTGACACAAATACATGAGATAAGATGACTGCTGGAGCGTGACATTGGCTCCTGCTCACGTTGGCGTCCTTGCAGAGCGAGCCAGCGCCGAACATGACTGGCCATGCATTTTAAACAGAGTTACACGGGGGCTATTTTTACACGCCGCTCAGCTAACCACCACCACGTCAATCCTCTGCTCCTCTCATTATTTGCCGTTAACAGTGGGAAATAAAAAAAAACTCATTAAGTCCTTGTATTAGTCAGATATTAAAGTCTGAGCTTTGTTGGAGGTAAGGGGGCATTTTTTTGCACTTGCTCTAACGGTGTGAATTCCCCTTCAATCAGTCCAGGACATCACATCACATCACAGCAGACGTAGGAAATCCCCTCCAGGGAAACTGGTCTTCTTTCATCCTTCAACTCCCACTGCAACCCCCCCCCCCCCCTCCACCCCCTCCACACACTCTCCCCACAACGGCCCTCTTTCATGAATTTCATCAGTCTTGTGTCTCTCGAAAAACAGCAGCCAGGGATTTTTTTTAAAAAGGTCCTTTCATATCCACCACACGAATATGAACATCATCAGAGCATTGTGCTCATTGGCACCCGGGCATGTTGCACAAAGCTGGATCAGTGGATCTGTGGATCTGTGGATCTGGATAGGTATGACATAGCGACGCTTCCCACAACGACGTGCCCGCCGCCACAATCCAATCGCGCTCACGGGAAATGGATGGAAATGGAAAAGCGTGGAAATGGATCGGCTGCTCCTCGCCGTGTTGGTCTGGCGGAGTGCTTTGTGTCTGTAAACCCAAAGGATTTCTCTGGGGACAGAGTAGCAGGTACACTCTACTTTAGATGGGGGCTACTCATTTCCAGAGGCCCTATCTTCACCTCTCTCAGCACAGAGCCCAGACCATGCATAGGACGAGCGAGAAGAGAACATTTCTACACCTAAAGACAGGGCATGTTTTGTGTGTGTGCGTGTGTGTGTGTGTGTGTGTATGTGTGTGTGTTCCAGAGACTGGGGCCCCTTGTTACCGAGGACGATGGACTCTTTCAAGCGCCTGCACCTCTGTTTCCATGGCAGCAGCGGGCTTTACAGGAATCCCATTCCCAATGCGGTATGACAGCTCCACCCCCTGCTCCCCGTGCCTCCTCCCCAGTCCACTCCACCCATCCCCCACCCCCTATATCCCCCCCCCCTCGTTCTTGTATTTTCGAATGGTTAAGAAACTTGTCAAATATGAGAGATGGGCAACGTGGTGCTAAATGAACCAGAATGGGATAACCGCCACAAGATTTCACAGTCCGCTAGCCTGGAGCGTAGCGTTGGACCGAAACCCCATCCCGCCCACACCGCGTGGAAAACGGGCTGTCACATCACATTTCCCCCCCATGTTCTGCCCCTGCCCCCTCAGCCCCCCCGACAACCACCACCACCCCCACCCCAAAGACCCGACACGGCACATGCATAAAACAGGAACTTTTCTCTCCAGCAAAACACTCTGCAACCATTCAATGAACACATATTTACATCTATGAAACATGGAAATTTCATCCCATTCTGAAAGAACGAAGGGATGTGCCAGTTTTATTTTCCACAGAAATGGACTTGCACAGCTCCTCAACAGAATGCTGCTGACCCGCGTTGTGTCCTTAATTGTGACAGGGAATCAGTAATTCGGTTTCAAGCTTTGCAGCCCTATTAAACTCCAAATGAGTCGACATAGCCCTAGCTGGCCAAAGATATATCAGCAAGCTTAAGACTACAGTGTAGTCACTGTCAATTAGCGAAATGTCACAGCACAACAGCTATGGTATATTTCCTAAACTGTGTATTACAGTCACAGCAGTAGAAAATTATGTGCAGGCTGTCAGTCATCTCTCCACACAACAAATAACACAACCCCACCCCCAACCCCCCCCCCCCCCCCCCCCACACACACACACACACACACACACACACACACGGATGATTGAATTAGCAGTTGGGAAAATGCAGATGTTGCATTTTTTCCCCCCATTTGTAAATTTGCAAGTGTTTGTTTTCCGTTCCTACATAGAACACAGCAAATGGCTCACAGTAGGGATTGATGGAACAGCCGGAGAAGAACAGTAAATATTCCGCAGGGTTCTACCAAACTCCACCAGCCTGAACTGAACACATTCGCCTCAAAGACTCTGAATTATCAAACACGCTGAGGGATTGGAGAATGTTGCAATGGCAGCATTCTAATTATGTGTCCAGAGTTGTAATAGACCAGTACATCAGCACGTTTGTCAGCACGTTAGCACAGGCATCATTTGTGTAGAAATATACAGTACATTTAATTCAAGCTCGGGGAAGCGGCATAGCACTATGAAGTTGCTCCTGAATATATTGACTGATTTTATTCAAATGCCACTAAACCATGAAATGTGCATGTGGCATGCATACACATGCCTCCATATGTCTTTTTTTGAAGATGCATTTGCGTGGAAGTGTGCAGGGCAACCTCATAATTCATATTCCTCTGGTTGCATATCATATATATATAGTATATATATATATATATATATATATATATATATATGATATGCAACCATATATATATATATATATATATATATATATACATACTGTACATATACATATACATACTGTATATATACACACAACACCACCATGGAGACCAGATATAGGACATTGAATGATGGTGGCTAGGTATAGGTAATAGTAGGCTGCATTGCTTTTGACAGGTAATTTCTACAAGTGTTATTACATTTCACAAACATACATGCAATCTGTAGGAGAGAGAGGCTGGGGTGGGGGGGGGGGGGGGGAGAGAGAGATGGGGATACCATGGCGAAGCGTGTCTGAAACAATCTACCAGACTCTCTTCATCTCTTCAGCACAGCACCAAGCAAGGAGGGCTCCGTGTCGGTAATTGCAATCTGGCTCTGTGCTGTAAATAATTTACCCTCATGGCCTTCCCTCCCCAATGGGTCTCTCATGGTATGTGTGGTGTGTGTGTGTGTGTGTGTGTGTGTGTGTGTGTGTGCGCGCATGTGTGTCTCCACACACAGCCCTAGGGCCTTTTCATCTCCATTACCGTCAGCCAAATTACATCTGTCACCTTCAACCAGGAAATGAATAAATGTCTCACCCTCTCAGCCCCCTGGGAGATGGCTGCATGCTCACAAACACACTCACACCCAGACATGCATGCTCACAAATACATTCACACCCAGACATGCATGCTCACAAACACCACTCACACCCAGACATGCATGCTCACAAACACACTCACACCCAGACATGCATGCTCACAAATACATTCACACCCAGACATGCATGCCTCACAAATACATTCACACCCAGACATGCATGCTCACAAAACACACTCACACCCAGACATGCATGCTCACAAACACACTCACACCCAGACATGCATGCTCACAAACACACTCACACCCAGACATGCATGCTCACAAACACACTCACACCCAGACATGCATGCTCACAAAACACTCACACCCAGACATGCATGCGAGACAGACATATACACACACACACAGACACACACACACACACACACACACCCTGACATACATGTGCATAAAAAAACCACCACACGACAACTTGGGTCCTTACCCAATCGGGTTTGCGGTGTCTGTTGAAACTCACCTCTTACTCAAGAAGATACCGTTTGAGAAAGAAAGAAGAAGCTGAGAGAAAGAAGCTGATTCTCCAACTGTGGCAGTCGGCTGCCGATGGAAAGAGCCATTTAAACCAGTGAGATTCTACGAAGAAGCGGCTCATAAAACCTTGTTCTTGTGCATTTCTATAGCAGCTCTGCAATAGCTACAGACTACATGCATACTTGCTGGGCATCTAAAAAAAGAAACTACCTGGGGTGGAGAAATCTACAGGTTTCCTAAGCAACAAAAAGTAAACCATCGATGGTTCTTAAGATAAAGTCGCTATGCGCACTATGAGGTGAGCTGGTGTCCGTGGCAACAACCACGCCACGATACATGCCTCCTCAGCGCTCCATGGAAGCTATCCCTGATACATGCCTCCTCAGTGCTCCCATGGAAGTTATCCCTGATACATGCCTCCTCAGTGCTCCATGGAAGTTATCCCTGATACATGCCTCCTCAGCGCTCCATGGAAGTTATCCCTGATACATGCCTCCTCAGCGCTCCATGGAAGTTATCCCCGATACATGCCTCCTCAGCGCTCCATGGAAGTTATCCCTGATACATGCCTCCTCAGCGCTCCATGGAAGTTATCCCTGATACATGCCTCCTCAGCGCTCCATGGAAGTTATCCCTGATACATGCCTCCTCAGCGCTCCATGGAAGTTATCCCCGATACATGCCTCCTCAGCGCTCCATGGAAGTTATCCCTGATACATGCCTCCTCAGCGCTCCATGGAAGTTATCCCTGATACATGCTCCTCAGCGCTCCATGGAAGTTATCCCTGATACATGCCTCCTCAGCGCTCCATGGAAGTTATCCCTGATACATGCCTCCTCAGCGCTCCATGGAAGTTATCCCTGATACATGCTTCCTCAGCGCTCCATGGAAGTTATCCCTGATACATGCCCTCCTCAGCGCTCCATGGAAGTTATCCCTGATACATGCCTCCTCAGCGCTCCATGGAAAGTTATCCCTGATACATGCCTCCTCAGCGCTCCATGGAAGTTATCCCTGATACATGCTTCCTCAGCGCTCCATGGAAGTTATCCAAATGTCACTGACCACTGCTGCACTGAGCAATGGGCACTCAGACCAACAGTGGGTTAAACTGCATGGTAGCCCACCGCTGCAAGTGCCTGATATTTCTGATTCTGATTTTAAGCATTTAGCAAACATTCTTATCCAGAGCGACTTACAGGGCTTACTTTCTTTATACATGCAATCTATTTATACAGCTGGATATTTACTGAAGCACTTCAGACTAAGTACCTTGCTTTTGGGTACAACGGCTGCACCCTACCGGGGAATCATATCCGCCACGCTGGAGTTGCCAACAGGTAATGAAGTACTTTTTGTGTTCTTTATTTTTTTTTTTTTACAGCATTCTGTTTCTGTCAAGTGTGGTTGGGGGTCAAACTGTGTTCTCCTTGCTCTGCCCCCCCCCCCCCCACCCAACACTGTGCTGATGTATCAGGGGGGCCACCCTGCCAGTCTGCCTGCCAGCTGCACTGAACACCTGCACCAGCTATGACTATTTTAGAATGCCCAGCATCCACCTATGACATGCAGGCAGGGATACGGCAGATGGGAAACAATGATTAAAATATAGGAAAATAATGACTGTACAAATTGCTTAAAGGCCATTCACAGTAAAGTCAATTTTAGCGACTATCTATAAAATGTTGTCCTGGGAGGTCTTATGTCACTTACCTTAAAAGCTTACTAAAGCATGGGAGGCAAGTTACAGGTTTGCTAGAGTTTTTCCTTCCTGAGAAGAGCTCTTCACAACAGGATGGAAACTGTTTCTAAAATAGATTTTAATAGTTTTCTGGCAAAGCCAAGGCAAAGTTTGAGGCACCTGTCAGACAGTGGGCACATGCAGAAAGTGGATGGTGCCATTGTGTGGACAGAATACAGTCCACTGAAGGTTACTCTTGCATATGCAAGCCTTTCTACATCTTCCACTTTTGCAGATTGGTCAGCAGTAAGTGAGCTGTTGTAGACAAGGGCAGCCTATTCTAGGAGAGGGCACACATAGCCAGTATACATGGAAACCAGGTCAAGATCTTTTATGCCAAACTTTTTTCAATCGCTGTCATGTAAGGAGCATCTTATTGGCAGTGGTGTGTGTGTGAGAAACTTGCCTGTCCCATTATAAATTTTATTATACTATTATAAACTGGTCTCGATGTTATAAAAAACATTTTTTATAGAATCACAGGCATAATAAGTGGGACCTGATTCATAGTGTGTCTGCAAGGCAGGTGGATGCTTTGCCTGACATGCATGAAGAAGTTTGCATTTCTTTGCCTTAAGTTTCATTTCACTTACTACAACCCATTATCCCTTTCCAGTTGCCTGGGACAGCTCCTTCTCAGAAGGACAGGAGGGACACTGATTTCACACTGATTTCACACTGATTTCACATGCAAATTCCTGTAGTGTTTTTGGGTGGTATTTTGTCTGGTCATTACGTTAGTTTACATTACATCTGGGAATTTACCAGACACTCTTACACATTTTTACATACCATCCATTTAGAAAGCTGGATGAAGCAGTTCAGGTAAAGTTACTTTGCTCAAGGGTACAACAACAGCGCCCCCATCTGGGAATCAGACCTACTACCTCTGAGTTAAAGTAGAAGCCCAAAAGTAAAGCCCAAACCCCTAACCGTTATATGACACTGCCGCCCTAGATAAGACAAGGGGCTTGTGGCAGTTGGTAGATGAGAGGGGGTAGTACACTTCACACATGGGAATGGCGGACAGTGCCAAAGCTGGAAGGAATGGGGGATTACTGAACGATCAGTGACTGTGACTGGGATACTTTAACACACTCTGAGTTAATAGCATTAGCTATCGATTAGAAGTCTTGGGTTGAACCCGGGTGTATTCATCCTGTGGGCATTATTCTTTGTGTTGGCCATGGACTTGATTCTGTTGTGCCTGGACCTGGGTTTATAATTTCCCTTACCCTCAACTTATATGCCTTAAATATTCCATTTTCCAGGTTCTCCATTTATTCACCCTCCTTCCTAACCCCTGCCCCCCCCCACCCCACCACCACCACCAAACACACACAGACAGACATTCTTCTAGACACTCAGTCAATACTTTATCAGTGTAGACAGCCAGCCTGGCACAGCTAGCAAGAAGCAATTAGCAGTCCTAGCAAAGATGGACGTTCGTCTTCCCCCAGACAAAAGCAGGCAGAGATAGAAAAAAAAAAGAGAAAAAAAGGCATCAAGGTGTTTGTCACTGGATGTTTGGACGTCAAACGCCCCAGCCTAAATGGAAATCAGATAAATGAACGTGTGGTCGGATCGGAGGATGGATCGCGCAGCCTTAATCTGGAGTTAGTTCATTGCGGCGAGAAGAGCGCATACCTTTGTGCGTTTGAGGCCGCGGCCTCCTGCCTGGACATCACGGGACAACGGTCCGACAGCGCAGCTCAATTCCGAGCTCCGTCCACATGAGACCCGGCAGAAAAAAAGTTAAAGGATTTTCATTTTTGGCATAATGCAAGTGTCTTGGATGACAGAGACATGTTGCAGTAAAATGACTTCAAAATATTATTTATTGCATTTTTCTGGAATGTACCCTGTCGTGTTGGTTTCAGCGTAGTAGAATATAGGGTTCTTGAGATTAAGACCAGAGACGCATGTCCCCTACAGGGGACAGAAATTAATTGTCAGGTCTTAAGAGGATACGAGTCTATCGGTTTGGATCCCAAGTCGAAAGCAATAAAAAAAGTGTCACTGGTGATTTTTTCCGCCCCTGACAATGAAAAATAGAAGCGAGTCATTAATTACGATGTCACAACAAATAAAAAAGCATTCAAGAAAACGGAGCCCATTCTCTGCAGTGAGGAGAGGGCGACAAAAAAATGTCAGCGATTTGTCAGCGATTTGTCAGCGACGGCAGCCTCTATTGCCACTGTGAGAATGGCGAGTGTGTGACTCATGCCTGTCTGCATGGGTCTGGACAGAGCAGCAGTGGCCGCTCTCTCACAGAGAAACCACCGGAAGTGGGGGGGGCTGATGATGTTGTGATGTATGTTTTCTCAGTCAGTGACAGGTGGGGGAAACAACATCTAAAAGGGCACAAACAGACCCCCCCCCCCCCTCCAGCACTGAGCCATTCCACCCCTCGCCCCCAACAGTGAGTGATGTTCCCATCAGTGGGGGCTGGGACAGGAGTAGCCTACACAGTGTGGGCTGGATACAGCAATGGAGAGCTCCCACAGCCTCCTACTGACCACTGCATTAGGTCCGCAGCATTCCTGTGTGTGTGTGTGTGTGTGTGTGTGTGTGTGTGTGTGTGTGTGTGTGTGTGTGTGTGTGTGTGTGTGTGTGTGTGTGTGTGTGTGTGCGTGTTTGTGAGTGTGTGTGCGTGTGTGTGTGCGCGCGCGCGTGTGTGTGTGTGTGCGTATGTGTGTGCGCGCGCGCGTGTGTGTGTGTGTGAGTTTGTGTGTGTTTGCTCTTCTCACCTTGCTCTATCTGTCTGTATTACTACTATTCCGCTCACTCTGTCACCTATTGTTTTTAAATCATGCTTGCTATGTCTGTATTTCTGTGGAATCACTGTTTGTCTGTTGGTCTCTGTTGGTCTCACTTGACAACACTCATATTTGTACCCTCTTTCTCTGTCTGTCTCTTCGTTGAATCTCACTGGCTTGCTCACTATTTATACACATTCTACTTTGTGAAGTAACTCTGGACTGTTTTCTTGTTCTCTCTCTAAAAGTTGATTCATTGGCATTCATTACATTTGCAGAATATACTGTATATCAAAGTGTACACCAATCAATTAATACAAATGAATAATCTGTAAACCACATAATCTCTCTCTCTTTATCTATTTTATTTGGTTTTTGGCTAGTTTTATTTTTTAATTGTTTTAGTTTTTATGCTAGTGTAAATGAATTGACTGATGTTTTAATAAAGAAGCATCAAAAGTCAAAAAGTGTCTCTCTGTCTCTTTCTCCCTCGCCACATGCCTACTGTATACACACCTCATTTCCTTCTCTTTTTTCCCCCGGCTTCCATCGACCCTCCTGACAGCCCACGTCACCTTGGTGCCCCTGCCCCGCCCCGCCCGGCAACACTCCACCTTCACAGCGGTATCACCGCCCCCCCCCCCCCCCCCCCAGCTACCCAGGGAATGCAGCCCTAAGATGGCTGGGCTGAGCCCATCAGCTGGTTATAAGCCATGGAGGAGGGAAGAGGTGTCAGATCCACACATCTCCGCACATCTCTGACCCTCAGGGACTGCACTGTATCAACACCTGTCTAAGGTCTCACCTGACCGCGACGTGTGTTGCTTGCGGACTCACGCTGGTCCCAGCCTGCTCTTTTCCTTTAGGGGCATCTCTCTGTACCTGTGTCCTCCGCCATTACTGATGCCAAGAATCACCATTACTGATTCCCATTGATTTATAATCAAGGAAATAATTAATGTCTCATTAAAACTTGTCTGATTTTTCAGCCTTGTGAATTGTGGACAGCCAATGCGACCCTCAATGGCCATCACAGGGCTACCATTAAAAAAGGGAAAAGGAATCTTATGAGTCTAATGAACAGATACTAAATCGCAAAATATAGAAACAGCAAATCTGCAAATTTATTATTTTTGGTTTAGTTTAATATTATAAAATGATTAACTAATCAAGTAAGTTCTCAATGTCATTTTTCAGAAAATATATTCAATCCTCTCTGTCTGCCTTTTTCAATGCTACGTATCAGATTTGCATTCTTTTTTTTCCTGTGTAATAGTTTATTTGACAGGGACAATGCATATTAATATAATTTCTGTGTATGTGCCAGAGTTACCCAGGGAGGCTAATCTTCAAGTGTAGTCCCTGCGCTACATCTTTGGAGTTCCGTTACTACATTGGATGTTATTAAACAGCATTTTCAAGGCAAGCCGCTAAACTGTTAGCAAGGGCCTGATGAGTCTTCCTTGTGCTTCAGCTACTTCAGCTGCGAAGGTCTCGTTTGCCTCAACAAAACCCGAGGTGGGGGGGGCACCAAAAAAAAAAAAAAATCACCCAACCGAACGCACAAAAGAGATGCCCCGGGGAGGGCTTTTTCAGCGGCACGAAAGGAGACCCCGGGTAAAAGGGCGAGGTGGTGAGGCTCTGCCCAGCTTTCTCATCTCTCTCAGGGATGGCTTTAATTACACATGTCCTCAGCCTGCTGTCACCTCACACTGCTGACCCGCAGAGAGAGAGAGAGAGAGAGAGCGGGGAGGCAGGGAGGGAGAGAGAGGGAGAGGGAGAGAATGAGAGAGAGTAAGAGGGATAGAGGGAGAGAGAGAGGGAGAGACTGAGAGAAAGGAAGGGAGAGATAGAGAGAATGATAGTAAGAGAGAGTGAGAGAAAGTGAGAGAGGGAGATACGTATATAGAGAGAATGAGAGTGAGTAAGAGGGATAGAGGGAGAGAGAGAGAAAGGAAGGGAGAGATAGAATGATAGTAAGAGAGTGAGAGAAAGTGAAAGAGAGGGAGATACGTATATAGAGAGAATGAGAGTGATTGGGAGAGCGATGGATTTTTATACAATTCTTCATTTTTACCATGGTGCATGTTATTAGTATTCATCATGATTGTCAATTTTGTTTTTGTTTTTTAACATCTCTATAATTAGTTGTTTTCTGTCGCCTCTGCTTTGCCAACATTGTGTCATGTCATATCAATAAAGCACCTAGAAATTGAACTGGAGAAGATAAGAAATTTAAAAGAGGAATGAAAAGGGGGGAAGAAGGGAATTGAAGGCAAAGTGAGATAGAGTCCGTCCAGGGAGGGAGAGAGGGATGGAAAGAGAGAGAGAGGGATGGGTAGACTGTACAATCCTAATTTTAGCATGAAGCATGTTATTGTCATCACGATTGTTACATTTTTGAGAGAGAGTGAGAGAGAGGGAGAGAGAGAGAGATTAGATTAAGATTCCCTTCAAGCAGGCCTGGCTTTGTCTCAGACCCTGACTAAAAGTGCTGGCTGAATGTCAAAGCCATGAGACGAGACGGAGGAGAGGCTATTTTCTCTCTTTCTCTCCTGCTGCGGTCGCCTTGGCGATGACGTGGCCGCAATCCCAAATGTCAGTGGTCTTCTGCTGATAAACTGACAAAAGGGTGTGTGTGTGTGTGTGTGTGTGTGTGTGTAGGTGTGTGCGTAGGCGTGTGTTTTTTTTGTGCGTAGGTGTGTGTGGGTTTGTGCACGTGAGTGACTCACTGCACAACACCAACACAAAGTGACAACAAATTGCAAATTTGTTTTGGGAGAAATGTGATTTATGGAGGAGCTGTCTTTTACTGTATAATCTGCCAAGACCCAAAACCACAAAATATATTTATTTTTATTCAGAAGTCTGTCTATTCTTCTTGTCCATAAGTTGTGCTGTGGGGGGGAAACGTTGAGTCGGTGTAACTGAGTTTTAAGGGTGATGGATGGGAGTTCTGTGGCTCAGTCCATGAGACGGAATTGGACTGCAGTGCGTTTAGTGGCAGAGGTACTCAAATCTGGACCTCGGGGCCACAAGTGCTGCTGCTTTTCATTCGTCCCCTCTAATCAGGGACTGATTTAGGATGGCAGTGCAATATAAAGGTTGCAAGTTTGATTCCCAAGTAGGACGCTGCCCCTGAGAAGGGTATTGCTCCAGCTGTTTAAATGGATACTGTATAAAAATGTGAAAATTGTGTTGCTCTGGATAAAAGCGTCTGCTAAATGCCAGTAATGGAATCTAATGATTAAACCTGATGCACCAGGTGAGTGTAATCTCTAGCCTCACACAGCGTAATCTCTGGCCAATCAGTGACATTGGACTGTGGACAATCAGGCAGAAGAGGAAAACCATTGAGGGTCACATTTGAGTGTCCCTGGTTTTGTGGCTTGGGGCCTTTAATCGTTGGGCTGTAATGTGTTCAGAGACTTGGTAGCCTGAACACTGCAGGGCAAATGATAGTGGGTTGATTGTTACCCTGTGTAGACTGTAGTGTTGTGCCAAATATAGTTGCAATTCCTCATGGAAACCAGTGCCTTGTTCTAAATAAAAGCCACTCTCCAATGTCTGGTTGAATCCAGAGATTGTTATTGCTCCACAACTGAGCTGTGGACTAAATCCTGCCCTGAACACAAACACTGAATCACAGCAATGAGATGTGACAAAATGCACCAAAATTTTCAGACAAAACTGTGGTCTTCATTTGTGAGGCAAAGGAGTCAACACTTGTCTATGTGACTAAAATCTGTGGGTGTGGAGACATCCTATACATCTTCTGTATTGAAATTACTGCTGATACAGGTGGTCTCTTCTGAAAAAAGAAGGAAAAAATCACCCAAAAAATAAAGATATATATTTGGTTAACAGTATAGTCTACTCCCACAGACAAATCAATTTAATCTTTTTTTCATTTTTTGCATATTTTAAAAACAGGAGGGATCGGTGCTGTGAGGGCGCTCTTAGGAGACTTTAGGTGGTGCTACTGACGTCTCCGTGAGGAAACGCACATGACTCAGGTGTGACACCTAGTGGTAAAACCCCAAAAAGACAAGAGGTTTGACGCAGCGTAGCATCTCTTGGCTTTCCCGCTGAGGCAAACTCCATTTTTCCAAATACAGCATCAAGAAAAAAAAATGGAAGAAAAGATTCTGACGACAAAATTGTCATGGTTTTGACACCTCCTTGTCCATAAAATAAAATGTTTTTAAATAAACACAGGGTGACAACCCTTGCCTCACATCACGCGTGGAGAATCCATCAGGTTTCTTTGCCAAATATTTGGCTAAGGTAGATGTAACTGTAGTGTATTTTAAGGTTCTTGTGAAATTATCAATTGCAATTATGACAAGACTGAACTGAAGAAAGCACAGAACTGAAACTGCTTCTCACACCAAGGCAAACATTTAATGTTATCAACAGCCTCACACAAACCACTGTCACACAACAGTGAAGGTAACGATACTCATGTTACACAGACAGCCTCCGGCTGTGAGAGTGCACTGCTTTTGGGGAAAGATGAGAACAAGGGATGCACGAGCTACAGTCTCTCTACTGTGATTTCACTCTCGCTCAAAGGAGAACAGAGACACTACTGCCATCTGCTGCCCTTTTGTTGTACCGCACTAAAGACAACCCCTTTTAAAATGACTGTAATCATGCAAAGATCATGCAGACCTTTTTTCTTCCTATATACGTATTTTCAGAATACAGTACATGTATATCAGTTTTGTGGCAATAACAATTGTCTTGACATTCTGACAATTCATGATCAGAGCTATGTGGCTTCCTACTTAAAAGCTTGTTTTTTAAATACTTTCGATGAGCATTGCATTGCATCATGTGGCCTTTATTGGAATTGACTGTGACACTTTTATTTCGCAACAGAGTTTAATAAAGGCAAAGCTTCACTCAGACCACTGTCTGACTTCATCTGATCCAGCCCCCAGAGCGGAATTCTGATATCTCGCAGAAAATGAGCAATATGAAGTTCAGAAGAAAATTTGACTGCCTTGTCTGAGACAAAATGGCTCTCTAGACATGTTCTGGTCCTTGCTTTTTCATTTTGAGGTTAGGAGAATTTCCCTTGCAGCTGAGCTTGAACATCCAAGCAGCACACATGCACGCACACACGCACGCACACACGCACACAGTTTGTTTAAGACGGTCATCATCCTGTTGCCAATGGGTGTTGTGTACCAGGTGCAGCTTTCTGCACTGTCTCTCCATTCCCCTTCCTCTCCCATTTCCTCTCTCACTCTCCATCTCTCTGTCTGTTCTCTCGATCCCACTTTCTGTTTTTCTTTCTCTATTCCGCTTTCTCTGTTTCTTCTCCCTACCATCTTTCCCTGTTCTCTCTCCATCCCCCTTTCTCTCCATCCCTCTTTTCCCGTTTCTCTTTCTCCATTATGCTTTTTCTCCATCTCTCTCCGACACTTTCTCTTCCTGTTCTCTCTCTCCGCTCTCTCTCAATCGCACTCTCCCTTTATCTCTCTCCATTCCCATTTCTCTCCTCATTTATCTTTTGTCCCTTTCTCCCTCTTTCTGCTCCTTGTGTCTGTCTCTTTCTCCCCCTCCCTTCCTTTCCCCACTCACATATCTCTGTACGTCACACACACACACACACACACACACACACACACACACACACACACACACACACACAACCCTCTATTCTTCCTCTCCCTCTTCTAGTCATCAGCCTTTCATCTTTGCAGGCATAGCCGAAGGATCAGAGCGCTTCATTCAATTCTGAGAGAGAGACGCGGGGGAACAGAGAGGAGAAAGAGGGATAATGAGAGTGAAGGAGAGAGAGAGAATGAGGGAAGGAAAGAGAGAGAAAGAATGAGAGAGAGGGAGAGGGAGAGAATGTTACCCACTGAGGCATGAAGGGAGAAGATGTATTTAAAGGGGGAAAAATGTACTACAGATAGAGGGAGGCTCATTCAGCCTGACAATCCAACCCCAGCAGATGTTTCACACAAACATGCATAAGGCATGAGAATACATAATTTAGAAGCAATTGATCATCCAGTGTAGTTTACATGCTGGGCCCCAATGCAGATCTGTACATAGTGGTGTACTAGCATTCGATCTGTGCCAAGAAAAAGAAGCATATCAGTTTGGGCATCATTTAAAAAAAATAGCCATTAATATTTGTTAGCCTGTGATCCAGTTTCAGCACGACTCAGCACCCTAACCACCACCCCCACTACCACCCCACTGCACAAAAATTAAGGGGGGAGGGGGAGGGGGGGAGGCCAATTCACTTCTACTAGGGTCATACAGAACATTAGCATAACAATGTTAATTATTTAGGTAATGGTAATTCATGCAACCTGCACTACGATACCTCCTACATAATTACCAAACTTATAATTTGCACATCAAAAACACAGCACCTTTTTTTTTACCACTGTGTCAGTGCATGGTACTAATCTCTGCTGGGTCTGTGGACCCATGGTACAGTACTGTATATTTAGCACATCATAGCACATCATCCCAGCATTAAAAATGGGCCTTGTAATGCCTGATTTCTTAGGGTGATGAACTGAAACCAAGACTAATACAACCAAATGACACTAAACTGAAAACAAATGTACATCTAAATAAGTTACTCCTCAGATTCCAAATGTGGTTAATATGGATCAGAATAAAGTATGGCAAAACCATCTCAAGGGTAGAGAAGAATGCTATTCTTAATTCAAATACATATTGCCACACATTGTCTAATTGCCACAGCCCATTGCTTAACAAAAGGTTAAAAGTAATACAATCCCAATCATACAATTGCACACAATCCCCTAGAAGAAAAAGTATGGGTTACATTCCTTGAAAATTTATTTTGAAGAGTAGATAAATACATATCCCTGCATCTGCATATAAATATGTATTTATACACAATATAAGTATGCTTTGTATATTTAATCATGTATATGCAGATATCACCTTTGTAAAATGAAAAAGGAAAAATAAACAGTGTCTTCAGAATCATTAAGCCTAATTATAATTCAACTCCAACACAATAAAGCATGGACAAGCCATTTTATTCCTCAAAGAAAGACATTGGAAAGTTTGTGTAATGCTGCAGTTGACAATTTATTACAAATCCCAATTCCAAAAACGTTGGGACAGTATGTAAAATGCAAATAAAAGCAGAAAGCAGTGATTTGTAAAGTCTCTTTAACATATATTTAATTGAAAACAGTACAAAGAAAAGATATTTAATGTTTTACCTTATCAACTTTATTTTTGTAAATATGCTAATTCCAAATGTGATGCCTGCAACACATTCCAAAAGAGCTGGGACAGGGGCAACATAAGACTGGTAAGGTTGTGGAATGTTCAAAAAACACCTGTTTGGAACATTCCAACAGGTGAATAGGTAACAGGTGATGCTATCATGACTGGGTATAAAAGGAGCATCCACGAAGGCTCGGGCGTTTACAAGCAAGGATGGGTCGAGGTTTGCCACTTTGCGAAAAACTGCGTGAGCGAATAATCCAATAGTTTAAGAACAATGTTTCTCAATGCACAATTGCAAGGAATTTAGGGATTTTACCATGTACAGTCCATAATATTATTTAAAGATTCAGAGAATCTGGAGAAATCTTTGTGCGTAAAGGGCAAGGCCGAAAACTAATATTGAATACCTGTGACCTTCGATCCCTCAGAAAAAACCGACATGCTTCTGTAATGAATGTAACCACATGGGCTCGGGAAGACTTTGCAAGACCTTTGTCAGTAAACACAGTTCATCTCTACAAATGAACTACAAATGCAAGTTAAGACTCTACTACGCAAAGCATAAGCCATGGCCACACAATGGCAGTGGTACACAATGACAGTGATATACAATAACAGTGGTATACAATGTTAAACTACATCCACAACAAGATTAAAGGAAGTGTTATGAAAACGAGAACTTTAATGATTCTATTGCCCTTATTGTCGAATGTGTGTCACATACAGTGTATGTGGCTCATGAAAGTTATACATGTTGTTACATACTTGTGGTTCCTCGTCCCTCTATTGATGCTGTGAGTGTGAGGTGTGTGTGCATTTGACTATATTTTGTCTTGTGACCTCCTACCATATGTCACCTATCACTCTCCATGGTGTTGAATATGGTGGTCCCGGATGACCTGGGAATTTGGAACACCTGACTTCAATCCTATAAAAGACCCTGGCTGCAGACTGGAGGGGCACACTTTTTTCTCAGAGTCAGGTTGAGTGACACCACCGGGTTTTCTTTGTGAAAGCCAAGATGTTTGTTTATTTCTGTCTGCAAATTGGGCTGTGGAAGGCTTTACTTTCTTTGTTTATTATTTCCCGGTTTTAAGTTTAAGTCAGATTTATTAGCTTTCTTCTGCAGGGTTTAATTCATGTTTTTGTTTTCTTTTCTTCTACTCTTGTTGTTGCCAACTACACCGACTTTTGGTATTTTTGTTCTGTATAATAAACTTTTTTGCCATTCACTGGCACCTGGTTGTGTAGTGGCTTAATGTTTCTGGACTCTTTGATTGTTACAGTACTGGGGCATTATCTCTGTTATTGCCTGACTTTGGGAGCTTTGGTTAGACATGTAACAATGTATAGTAAAATATATGTAAAGTAAATCCTAAAATGATTCAAATGTGGCTTTTGCAAAACCTGCAGTCATTCTTTGAACCAAACACCCCATTGAAAACATTTTTTTAATTGAAAAACTCTCTCACGCACACGCACACACACACACACACACACACACACACACACACACACACACACACACACGCACACACGGTTTGACTAAGAAGACAACCAAGGCTCAGTTGTGAAAATAATAAACAAGGGCAAAGCAAGGAGAAGAGTGACTGCATGTAGCTGCAGGATGGTGCTTACAGGGATATCACTCATTTTGCCAGTTCTTGGGAGAAAACAATGTAATTCTGGGATAAATAACAAAAATAACAATGACACCACTCTCTCTGCATGTCAGTGATGCTTTCCGTGTCTGCTTGTTCATCACAAACTTAAATACAATCTCTGGCACCCGCCGCCAAATGTTGGTGGGTGGAGCAGGTGGGTATTTTTCCGTTAAGATTTTATGTAAATTATGCTGGAACAGTATGGAATACATGGTTGGAAAAAGGGCTGTAAGTCATCAAGGGTCTAAGGTATCACATGAGCCTCAAACCATCACTCTGCTTCCTGATATGCAGTAGATATGGATGGATCACTTTAATGGTTGTTTCTCCTGACAAATTTTCCTATTGAACTCTATGGAAAAATAAGTCAGGAGAAGAAACCCTTCAAGTTATACATCCATATCTACTGTATTTCTGTATATATACAGTGCCCTCCACAATTATTGGCACCCCTGGTAAAGGGTTATAAAAAATTAGCTTAATCTCACACTGAAAAAAAGAGAGAAATCCAACCTTTAATTGAAGTTTTGGAGACTTGATGACCCCAAGATGTTACTTTCCTCTGTAATTCTCCAACAGTGATCCTTGGGGATTTTTTTGCCTCTCTTACCATCCTCCTCACTGTGCGTGGGGGCAAAATAAACTTGGGTCCTCTTCCAGGCAAGTTTGTAGCAGTTCCAGTTGCTTTGAACTTTTTAAGTATTGCCCTAACAGTAGATATATAGGCATTTTCAGGTGAGTAGTTTTTTTTAATATAGCCATTCCCTGACCTATGAAGCTCAACACACTTTTCCCTCATTTGATTTGTGTGTTCTCTTATCTTTCCCATGTTGATGTATGAATAAGGGAATATGGCCTCTGTGTCACCTCATATTTATACCCCAGTGAAACAAGAAGTCATGGATTACTGCTTGAAAGTTCCTAAACACTCTGATCAACTTTAAAAAGTAAAATATAAATGGAAAAAATGTTTTAGTTACATTTTGTTCATAAGAATTTCTAGGGTTACCAATAATTGTGGCACACGTGGTTTTGTTAAAAATATGAGGGATTATTATTTTATTTTTTTCTCAGAATAAATTTACTTCAATTAAAGGTTGGATTCTTCTAATTTTTTCAGTGTGAGATTAAGCTAATTCACTAAACAATGCATTTTTTATAACCCTTTTTACTCATCTTTACCAGGGGTGCCAATAATTGTGGAGGGCACTGTATATACACACATACACTACCGTTCAAAAGTTTGGAATCACTGAGACATTTTTATGTTTTTGAAAGAAATTGATACTTTCATTCAACAAGGTATCATTAAATTGGTCAAAAAATACAGTCAAGACATTGATAATGTTACAAACTACTATTTCTACTTTAGCAATTGTAGCCATTTTTATACATAGCCCCTCCCCCCTTTTGTTAGGGCACCAAAAGTAATTGACATGAATTTTATTAAAGTCATCATATTTAATATTTGGTTGCATATCCTTTGCATGCCATGACTTCCTGATATCTGTGACCCATCTACATCAATAGACTCTTGATATCTTATTTTCAGGTACTCTTACAAGTGATATTATAACCTCTTTGCATTTTAATGGATCTTTATGGGAATTGGGGGTGGAACTAAATTAAGCTGTAAATTACACTGGAATAGTATGGAACACATGGTTGGCTAATGGCTGTAAGTCATCAAGAGTCTGAGGTATCAAACGAGCCTCAAACCATCACTCTGCTCCTATTTTCCTATTGAACTCTATGGACAAATAAGTACCCTGGAAGTACAATAATTTTCTATTTGGGTACTAATAAGTACCTGTTCAAGCAAAAAAAGGTACAAATTAATTATGTATAGCTGGCTAGGGGTACAATTTTATATACCTGTAGGGTATATAAACTTTTTAGGTACTTTTTGTACCTTTTTTTCCCTAAAGTGTACTCACTGTCCTCAAGGTTACCTGTGAGAACTGTTTAGGAGGACTGATCTGGGATCAGTTAATAACAGAGAATTAACAGTGGAAGCCAACCATTCTGTGAAAACGTGAGCAGAGCTAAGAACCCTTACGATCAAATCTCTTTTATATTCTTTTTCAAAAGACATTGTGATAACAATGATAAGCTATTTCCAACCCAACTGTGTTGTGGTTCTGGTGTAAGCATTCCACTTGTTAATGTCTATAAAAGGCCCTCAAGGTAGACAAACCCTCAGGGTGTACAATAGTACAATAGGAATTCAGCAGCCAAGGTGAATATTCTGCCATTTCCCAGTCCACTCTATTACACAGCCTTTGAAACAAAAAATATAACTAAATTATAGCTGCAAAATTATAGGGTCCAAGGCAGCACAGACAAATCACCCCAATGGGAAACCATATGTGCATTAAAAAGTACTGTGGATATATTTCTGTGAAGTTATACTACATTAAATGGTGTTATACACTGCCTGGCCAAAAAAAAAGTCGCACGCGCTAATATTTCGTTGGACCGCCTATAGCCTTGATTATGGCACGCATTCGTCGTGGCGTTGTTTCGACAACCTTATGCAACGTCCCAACATTTATTTTCGTCCACAGTTGCATAAATTTTTGGCCAAGATCTTGTATTGACGACGGGAGAGTCAAACCACTCCGTAACGTCTTCTCCCCCAAAGACTTTCAATGGGGTTAAGGTCAGGACTCTGGTGGCCAATTCATGTGTGAAAATGATTCCTCATGCTCCCTGAACCGCTCTTTCACAATTTCAGCCCGATGAATCTTGGCATTGTCTTCCTGGAATATGCCCATTGATGGGATAACCTGGGCATTCAGTACATTCAGGTACTCAGCTGACTTCATTTTATTGCTGCATAACGTTGCTGAGCCTAGACCTGACCAATTGAAGCAACCCCAGATCTTAAGACTACCTCCAGAGGTTTGTACAGTGGGCACTATGCATGACAGGTGCAACGGCGACTTTTTTTTTGGCCAGGCAGTGTATTATATCTAAATACTTTTAGTTTTGAATCTCGTAAGCTCAAGCCAGCAGGCAGCAACCAAATGCACTCTGACATCAAACAGAGCAGCCTCCAGGTGCTTCCACAGTGTTTGAGTGCTGAGAAATAGATTTCCAATAATTAACATGAATGTCAACCTATTATTTGTGTGACTGGGAATAAACGGTGCATTTGAAAACAGCCACAATGCACATCAATCAAACCCACAACCACAGAATTTTATTTTATTTTTGTTGTACAATGTTGTTTGTTATGGAACAGGCTCTTTAGCAACAGAACCAACCAAAGCTAAAGACTTGCAGAATTCCTTCAGTGAATATTCATCTGTAAAACTGGATTGTACATACATACAATTCATCTATACCGCTGGATATTTACTAAAGGAATTCAGGATAAGTAGGCCTACCTTGCTCAAGGATACAATGGCAACTCCCCGCATTGGAATCGAACCTGCAATCTAAGTTATAAGCCCGGTTTCCTAACTACACTGCCATCATTAACTTCAAATAAATCATATTTGACAACAAAATAGTCTTATTACAATTAAGAGAATAGCTAAACACTCATTCCAGGGAAGTGTAATTCTGAACTGTAAAGTAGCAATTATGTTAATTACATGAAAACCAGGAAAATCTCCTGTTTCACTGTAACCATATTAATTATGGAATTCTCAATGTATGAACATTCTACACTGCTGTTTCACGTATCCAGTGTTAAGAACATGTACCTCAGAGATAAACTTCAGCATTGGGCTGTCCTCACGCTCTCATAAATCAAAGTTGCCATTAAAAGCTGCAGATTGCTCTTAAGCAAGCAGTGGGCACTGAAGCCTGATTCCCGCACTGTTTGTTCATTAAATATTAACCAGACAGCCAGTCCTCAAATATACTTTATTTCTTCATTTGTCTGACTCTGTTAGCACCTGAACACCAAACCCCGAAAGCCACGGAATACTTGATCAGACTAAAGTATATCACTCCCTACTCCTGATAAGGTAATGCATCTTACAGATAGATCACGTATACCACACAGGAAAGTTAATCTCACTTCATTTATGCAAGAGTGGAACAAACAAACCTTCCCACTGTTTCTTTTTATGTGGTAACATGCCTAATGAATAGGTGACTCTAGTGTATTTATTTAGCTTGCTAGCTAGTCAGATGTTTTGTGTGACATCAGAGATTCTGTATAACACTTTGCTTGCTTATTTAGCTATCAGCAAACAAAGCAAGTGACTAGCTTGAGTTAATGCACACAGATAATAAGCCAGTAAGCCAGGTCCTACAGTGGCCGATTTGTATGGCACCGTCTGGTCCCATTTAGGGTGTGTGCTTGCAGAAACTGACTCAAGAACAGCAGTTTGTTTAACGCATTTCACTCTGGGCAGAGTTTATGTAAACCTCTCACTCACCATTCCTCGCCAGAAGTCCCTTATCCCCACTCCACCTCAGCAGCTGCCAATTCTGGAAAACAAACCCAAAAAAATCAATACACTTGAATCAACAGGGAAGGTGGAGGTGGTGGACATTTGGATTGGTAATAAAGCGTTATCCACTTTCATGGCTTTGTGTGAAAGGAAGGTTTAACTGAGCATCCACAAGTGTGGTCCCATGTTGGCGTATGCAAGAGGGGAGTCAATGTGGGAAAGGCTGTCATGTGTGAAGACACTTCAAAGGACCAGAGAGCCGTGTGATAAAACAATACAACTCTGACTTCCTTTGGGTTTTTCAGCCCATCTGTTCTCAAGGATGTTCTCACCTGGAAGGGACTGTGATAAGAGGAAGTTGGACTGTTTGGTCATGGGTGTGATTGTGTGTTCTAGGGGCACTTAAGCCCCTGGCCAAAACAATACATATGTGATTTTTCCCGTCTCTCATGTTTGGCACCTCTGTGAGCACCCCCTCCTTCTCTCCTGGGTTAAGACTCAGTTTAAATGGTCAACAGACCATGTAAAACTTACAAACATTGCACATGTGATTCTTATATTGTTACATTATGTCTTATGTAGTAGTAAAAGGAATTGCATGTAAAATGGTTCATCAGAAGGGAATTTTCATGACAACTGCAACATAATAATATTTAATCTGTTAATAATAATCATAATGGTAAGCTGTTTGGTATGGATGTAATCCAGTAAAATCAAGGAATCAAATGAGATACATTTCATACCAAATGAAGTTTAGTAAAACATAGTTCCAATAACTCAGGAAAAACTGTAACACTGGAATGTCCTCTCTGGTAATCAACTCCTTTTCCCTTCACCCTACTCAGCAACGGTGGGGGTCTAGATTCCCGATTCAACCACACCTCCAGGTTAATTTATGGCACTGCCGCCTGGTTCAAACGCAGGATTTGGCTTAAAATAAAGGGAAACAAACCTATCTGGGAGAATCGTAACTGATCTCCCACACCGTGCAGATGATGTATGTATGTGTGTGTAGCTGAAGCAGGCCGGTAAGATATTTACTCTGTGTTTCTTTTCTTATTTTCTATGTTTTGTAATTGACCTAATTTTAAGATAATGACCTACCTGCCTGTGAATAAATTCTTATTATTTTAACTTGCGTGGTCTCCATGACTCTAATCCATTTTCTACCTTTTTCAGCCTAAGTTACGACTGAATACTCAGGGGAACAATTCTGACCAATGACTAACTGATCAGTGGCGTGGTACGGTATGTGTAGTTCTTAAGTTGGGTAGGTGGCCGGGTTCGGCCCGTATACGGATTGGTTGAGGCACGGCTCTGGGAATTTGACGTGTAGAGAGCCCCTGGACGTTCTACGTCGGTTCTTGTCAAATTAGCCTTAAGGAGCCCTCTGAGTGCATGCTGACCTGGGCTCGCAACTATCTATGTAAAATATAATACATGTATTGTGTCGGCCAGACCCCCAACCTCTATGTTCTCCACCGAACTGAGATTCGGCAATAGTGCTAATCCCGGGAGCATATATTGAGTAATGGTGGCATACAAGGGAGAGTCGAGTGTAACCACTCTGAGCTTCACGCATGATTAAAGTAAATTCTAAATTATAATTTAATATAAAGATAGATAAGTACGAGTAAACTAATAGTAACTGTTACGCTTACTGTTTGTGATCATCGATATATTCGATGTGTCGTTCAGCTCCTGTGTGTGTGTTCTAATGCTCTCATTGGAATATTGACATTTGGACGACAGGTCGGATATATCCGTGATGACAACATGGCCCCGTTTGCGAACGGAGAATAATAAGAATCGTACTGATCCGTTTCAGGCCTCTATTAAGCGGGATATGGAGCAGCGCATTCATATCTGACTCGTGGCGACGGACTCAGTATATTCTTAAATGTACTTGTAATCTATTCATGACCGGCGGATAAATCACTGAACTCTTTTTATTTACATCACAACAGCAGAGGACAAACATATTTACTCCTTCCCCTCCAGCTATTCCCTCATTGGTCTAGCTGTGCAGGTTCTACACGTACATACAAATAATTTCCTGTCATTAATTCATCTATTATATACATGATGTTAACATTCTGATGAAATAATCCTCAAAAAGCATTCAGGTTGACAAATGCAGCAGAAATCTGGTCAGGGTATTTGGAAAGAGTATATTATATTATCAGAATAAACTGTTCTAATCTCATTTTCAGTAACCTTCACCTTGGTGTGAAAATGTGACACTTCAAGCCTTCTTCCAAAATAAATCCTCCAGTTGGGAATCACTGTGTGGTATAAGTCTTAATAATATTATAGTGCAGAAAAAACAGATTCAGATTCATTTATTCAGATCCATGCATGGCTTTTTTTCATCGCAATTTAAAGACAGCATATTCAGTAAATGCATTGGTCTATTTAGCAACCTGTTTGTATATAAAGTTTTGAGTCAAGGCCGGTAAACAGTGTCCAAACTAATTACTCGGCAACTGATGATCAAGTGCCCATCAATTATAGGCTGTTAAAAACCCATTTCTGACTTGCAGTGGGTGAATACAAAACAAGAGAAAGTATGATTTTTTTGTACGATTATAAATGTATTGTGTTCATCTTTTAAGTAAAATGAATGGTTACGACGGTAAACATGTTCTATGAGTTCCGGATGACCATTAGGGTCGTTAATCAGGATGGACCTTCCAGGTGTCCGATGCATCAAGACTCTTATATCAACATATGTCATGGACATGACCCTCACGTAGTGACGTAATTCCTCCCTATAAAGGGGGGGGGGGCGTCAATGTGGAAATCCTCAGAACATTTTCTCGCCCTTAAAGGGTCCCGAGTGACCATGATCCCTAATGGTCATCCGGAACTCATAAAACATGGTTACCATCATAACCGTTCATTCTTTTTCGTTCCTCCGACCATTAGGGTCATCAATCAGGATGACTAATACCAACAATGTCATGAGGGATCTTCATACCTTTAAGGGGATGCCAAGGCTGCCGGCAGGATGGTTTCACCGACCGTTGAACCCGGCGCTACGTTGACGTGATAGAATTTTGAGAATGTGCAGGGGGATGCCCATGTCACCGCCTCACAAATCTCTTTAGGCGGTACGCCTTCCGGGGATGCCCATGTCACCGCCTCACAAATCTCTTTAAGCGGTACGCCTTCCAGGGCTGCCCATGAAGTAGCCATACTTCTTGTTGACCTACCCTGGATATTCATAGGCAAGGGCTTAGCACTAGCCTCATAAGCTGTAGCTATCACCTTCACTACCCAGCCGGAGAGGCTCTGAGCTCAGAGCGCCTGGGAAGTGCCCATTTTATAAGACACTGGGTTACTTTCAAGGACTGGCGGGACCTTACGCCACCTTGATGATTTATGTGGTACACTGCCGAGGTGTTGTCTGACCTCACAACCACATGCTTGCCCCGTAGCACGGGCAAGAAGTGCCTTAGTGCTAGAAACACTGCTCGAAGTTTGAGCACATTGATGTTGTCCGAGGGATGTGGTCATGACCATATTCCCTGTGCTGGGCGGTGCTGGCAGACAGCCCCCCAACCGGTCAGTGAAGCATCCGTCCTTACTACCATGCATCATGATGGTGTAACCCCCATCCAGACCCCTTTTTTAGGAAGCTGACTTGTAGCCATGGGCAGAGTAGCGGACAAAATCGTCGCGTCACTCTGGTTTGAGTGTGACGGTTCCATTTGGGGTGCATTCAACCATATTTGAAGTGGCCTGGCTGTCAGGAGTCCGAGAGGAACGGCTGCTGAGGCAGCCGTAATTAGGCCCTTTTTTAGGAGGCCTGTAATTTCCTGTCTCAGCCTTCTCGACTGGGTGGAGTCCAGACCGCATGTGTCTCTGACCCCGGAAAATATTGGGGGCCGACGGATGAACTGGGCCCCTTTAAAATCATGGACAAAACCAATGAGTTTCTCATGAGGGCCTCCCAATTTGCCAGCTGATCTCGGCGATACGGTCCCACCATCAGCCCCACGGACTCATGCCTGTTTTGGGCCTTGTTTGGGGGGTTTGGGGGCGATGGTTAGCCTGCCGATCCCTAGCTTGACCGCCATAGGGTCGCATCATGAGTCTGATGCCGGTACATGAGCGGACGGACGACGAAGAGTTCCCCTGCCATACGAGGGTTGTGCCTCACCTCTAGCCATCGGTTGGGACTAACAAACACCAGAGTGTTGAGGGGGGGGGCATCTGCCGCTCCCTGTACCAATTACCAATCTGCGCTGTCCTGGCAGCCGCATCATAAGCCTTACAGAGCAGATCATCTATTGCTCTGCATTGTGGCCTAGGGCAGCAGGCGTCTGCCCGGACCGACTCCTCTGGGGATACTACCAGAGCCACAATGGCGGGTTCTACAGAGGGCATCAGGTCCAGCCCATGGACCCCAATATACGAAGAAACGATACCCGTCTTAAAATAGCAAAGCTACCAGCGGATATCGCATGCAAGTGAGAAAGCCACACTCCGCACTGGATATAACTGAACTCTATACGCTCTATGGTTATAACACATCTAAGTAGCAGCATCTTTTTTATCAAGATGTGTAGCTTATAAGAGAGCTCATATTTAAAATGTTTTTAGATTAATCGCGTTTGCTTGAAGGAGGTTTTTTTTCGTTTTTTCTCGGCTTCAACCCCGGCCTGGATTGATTCTAATTGCTGGTAAACGGACTCCTAACTCGGCCGACCTGGCCAAGAGGGTGGCTGGCTAGCTAACTGGCTACTCAGCTGGCTAAACAAATAACATCATCTTTTCGACATGCCACCGAAAAAGAACCCCATGGTTGCACCTGAGGAAGTCGATGACATAAAAAAAGCACTTGAATTTCTGTCGGAGGAGGTTTCTGCTGTTAGTCGCCAGCAGAAAACTATCATGGGCTTAGTGGAGGAAGTCAAAGCACTAAGGCTCCAAAACTCAGAGAAGGACAGAAGGATTGTGCTGCTGGAGAACCGGGTTGCCGATTTAGAGCAATACTCCAGGATGAATGACATTATAGTCTCTGGACTAGAGATTAAACCCCGGTCTTACGCCCGAGCAGTGTCAATACAAAAAGGCGAGGAACTCACCGAGCAGGACTCCATCTCTGTGGAGGAACAGGTGTCTGCTTTTTTACACTCCAAGGGACTTGAGCTTGACATCAATAACATCGAGGCATGTCATCCCCTCCCGCAGAGACTCAAAACCGACAAACCAGCACTAATAATAAGGTTTGCAAATAGAAAATCAAAAACTGCTCTGATGAAACAAGGAAGACGGCTGAAAGGAACAAATGTATATCTGAACGATCACCTGACTAAAAAGAATTCATCTCATCATTTTTCCTAAACATGTCGGATAACAATCTCTGGGTTTCCTGTGTTGTTTGTGCCATTTACCTCGTTTTTTGTGTGAGTGCGAGCGAGCGAACGTGTATGGGTGCATGCTTGTGTGTGAGTTTGTATGAGTATATGTGCGTGTGTATGCAGTATGTATGTAATCATGTAATCATACGAATCATGCATCATGACTACCAGTAATTTACCCTCCATAAATGCTGGGGAGTCGTTTCCCTTGGTTTCTGACTCTCATGCCTTTGATCTATTTAATGTGGATAACCACAATCAGGGCATTTATGATGAATTCTTTAACCCTGATACCAATTATGTTAATTCAATGAACGGCAAATTATCATGTCAATACTACTCTGAAGATCAATTTAATAATTTGTCACAAAACCAATTACACTATAATCTTTCTGGCTTTAATGGCTTTTCTACCCTGCACCTGAATGTCCGAAGTCTACCTAAAAATTATGATCATTTAACGGCATATTTATCAACTTTATCGCATTCCTTTTCTGTTGTGGCTCTCTCAGAGACGTGGCTTAATGACGATATTACAGGCCTCTACCCTCTGCTACATTACAATGCTGCTCATTCCTGCAGAAAGAACAAACTGGGCGGAGGTGTCTCATTATATGTGATAAAGAAGTTTAATTTCATCCATAAAAATTAGCTTAGCCAACATCTAGATAAGATTTCAGTCGAGTCTGTGTTTGTTGAAGTCCCATCGTGCCTACCTTTCAATGGGAAAAACATTATAATTGGCTGTATTTACAGACCACCTGACTCAGACCTTACTGCCTTTATTGATGCTCTCTATTCCACTCTTGAAATGATAACCAAAGAACGTAAAATATGTGTACTACTTGGTGACTTTAACATTAATCTTCTTAAAAGTGAATTGCCAACCACAGATGATTTTCTTAACGTACTTTACTCTACCCATTTTTTCCCATTGATTCATAAACCTACCAGAATAACAAATTCATCAGTTTCACTTATTGACAACATCTTATTCAACTGCCTGGATCATGAAATTACTTCAGGAATATTGACCACTGACATCTCTGATCATTTCCCTGTATTCCAAATAATTCACACCAATGGAAAAATTAACTCCAAATGTAAGAACACTGTCCATGAGCAAAATAATTATCGTAAATTCACCCAAAAAAATGTGGACTCCTTTAAGTCCTTGATGTCTTGTTTCATGGGATGAGGTTCTTAAATTCCTTGATGTTAATGAAGCCTATCATTCATTTTCAGTGCTTTTCAATTCTGTGTTTGATAAATGCTTTCCTTTGCTTACTTCAGCAAGGAGGAAAACTTCAACCAAAGAGAAGCCTTGGATTACAGATGAGCTAAAGAAATGCTCCCATAAGAAAAAAAAACTATATAGGAAAACTTTTACTAACCCGTCCTCTCAAAATGTAGAAACCTACAAAAAATTCAAGAATAAATTTACCCTATCATTAAGAAAGGCTAAAAAAATCTACTTTGCAGAGAAATTTACCCAATCTAATGACATTAAATCAACATGGAGCATCATCAATCAGTTATTAAATCGTAAAAAAAATCCAACCAAAGCACCTGTTGAGATGCTGGGCAAGGATGGGACTCTCAATAATCTGAGAGAGATAGCTGATGGCTTTAATGAGTTTTTCGTTAACATAGGCTCTTCTCTGGCATCTAACATCAAGGACTCAAATGAGACCCCCTGTAGTTTCATTAATGGTGAATTTCTTCCTCTCTGCAGCTTTGACCCTCCCAGTGCTAAAGAGGTGTATGAAATCATTATGAAATTAAAAAACTCTGCCCCAGGCCATGATGGAATCAAAAGCAGCCTCATCAAGGAAACCATTGATTGTCTTGTTGATCCCTTAACCCATATATTTAGTTTATCTCTCCAATCTGGTATCATCCCTCAAGACCTCAAAATTGCCAAAGTTATTCCCATTCATAAATCTGGTGACACTAAGAACTTCACCAACTACCGTCCAATATCTATTCTACCTTGCTTTTCAAAAATTATGGAGAAACTGGTGTACACAAGAATCTCAAAGCACTTAGCCGAGAATGACATCCTGTACAATCATCAATATGGTTTCCGCAAAAAAATATTCTACTGAACTAGCACTGTTGCAGCTTGTTAATAACATCTCCTTTGCCTTAGATAAAAATAAATTTGCCCTTGGTGTCTTTTTAGATCTTACCAAGGCTTTTGATATCGTCAACCATGAAATTCTGATCTCTAAGCTCAATAAATACGGAGTACAGGATGTTGCTCTAAAGTGGCTTACTACCTTGAGGATAGAGATCAATATGTTTCAATTAATGGTTGCTCCTCTATGAAGTCAAAAATTCTTGTTGGGGTGCCCCAAGGTTCCATCTTAGGGCCCTTTATTATTTTTATTTACATTAATGATTTGGCTTTGACCTGTAAACATTTTCTTCCCTATACTATTTGCCGATGATACAAATCTTATAGCTGTTCATGATGACCTCAAGTCTCTGATCGATTATGCGAATGATGAATTGTCTACTGTCTCTAAATGGTTTCAGACAAATAAGCTCACTCTAAATATCAAGAAATGTTAACTACATGATCTTTTGCAACAAGAACAAGTCTTATTCTAATGAAGAATCCAAAATATTAATCAACGGTAATGAAATTCTCCAAGTGCCATTCATTAAATTCTTAGGAATCATTATTGATGAACGTTTAAACTGGAAAAATCAAATTGACTACGTATGCAGGAGATCCATGAAGATGCTTGGTATCCTGAGAAGGGTCTGCTCTCTGATCCATCCTTCTGCTCATTTAACTCTGTATTATAGCTTTATTTTTCCTCATCTCAATTATTGCAATATCGTTTGCGCTGCTACATATCCATCGTACCTTAACAAATTACTCATAATCCAGAAGAGGTTCTTAAGAATTATTTCTCAATCCAACAGTCACGCAACATCTGCACCACTATTCAGGAAATATTCACTATTACCCATTGACAAACTAAATAATTTCCAAACATGCTTATTCATTTTCAAATTCCTTAACTGTAAGCAAGACCTCCCTGTTACCTTTCATAATTTCTTTATTTTCTCATCTGACATCCATTCATACCCAACCAGACATACTAATCATCTCCATTTACCCTTATGTCGTACACCTAGCCACCAATTCGATATCAACTTCAGAGGACCAAAATACTGGAATATGTTGAGCCTGGCACTGAGATCGACATCTTCTCAACCAGCTTTCAGAAAACATCTCAAGGGCTATATCATTTCCACTATATGACAGATCTTTTATTTTCTTCTTAAATATGTTTCCAGAGTGTGCTTTTGTTTTCTTTGTTTTTGCTTTTTTCTTTCCTTTTCATTAATTTTGTTTTTATATCTTTGTATTGGTATTGAGTTTTGTTTTGTTTGTTTGTTTTTGTATGTTTTTATCTTTTGGCTTGCCTGTTTCTTTTCTTTTTTTGTTTGTTCTTGTTTTATGTATTGAGGATATCTGTCTTATTTTTTAAATTCTTGTTTGTGATGTGAGGGGAACTATGCACAAGCCCGTTGGGCTTCCTTTCCCCTCCTAGCACTGACACTTTATGTGCTGAATAAATAAACTAACTAAACTAACTAAAGTGCTTATCCCTGTCTTTGGAGGACGATAAGAATCGTAGCCCTGACCAAAGTCATAAAGCGTTTCGGGATTTGCACAAGATACAAACAGTCTCACGTCTCTACTCTGCATCGACAAGAAAACAAAGAGGATTTCCGCATTGATGGGAGGAATTACATCACTACGTGAGGGTCATGTCCATGACATATGTTGGTATAAGAGTCTTGATGCATCGGACACCTGGAAGGTCCATCCTGATTGATGACCCTAATGGTCGGAGGAACGAAATAGAACAAAAACAGTTTCAAAGGTCAAATTTCAAATGAGATAATTCTGAACTTTATTATTTTTACTGAATCATTTTCATATTATCAATCATGCTGCCCTCTACATTGAATAAATGTGGTGTTCTTATGGATCTCATTTAACTAAGCTCAAACTAACCTTAGGAAATGCCAATAGAGAGATGCTCCACTTCAGCTTGGGCTGATAAAATCAGTTGCGAACTCATAGCAGAAAATCCAAAAGATATAAAATACATGTAGGTTTCAATATAAATGGATTATGGTCTGCTTCATTCAACGCGGCCAGCTCAACGGGGGAAGCTACGTGCCAATATAACCTTATATGACTCTTGGAACACATCATTGGCCTTAGAATCAGACTTCCAGCCAAAGCAGATACAGTATCTCAGGAGCTGATGTCTTAACTCACAGGATTCATGATCTGGCCCAAAGGTCTCTGTCTGAGATGTACAGTACTAAGCTGAGGTATGATCTGGGTGGTACAAAGATTTCCATGTTCACTACTCCAGTGGTAATCTACTGCGTCCTGTGAACTAGCAGACTGTATGCGAAAACTATCCGCCATACTATTTTACAACTGTATTGTGGAAGTATTGAAAGACATCCCACCCCTGCGTGGCCATCCTCACGTGTTGTTGTTTTTGAAGGAAAACGTCAGCGAAGCTGCGCCTCATTTTAAAAAGGGAATATTTATAGGACCAAAATATTAATTTACTTTCTACAAGCATTTACAAGCATACTCAATAGAAGGGTGCTGATTCAGACACAGCTTTGGCCCTAAGGGGGTGATGCCCCCCCCGTATGCTGGTTTTCATTCTAACCACAATTGCAATACCAAAATTTTAATATATTCACATTGTGCTATATTACAGAAAGAAAGGATTTTAAAAAATAACCGATCAAATTAAAAGTAAATCAGTAGGCTCCTACTGCTCAATGGGTGAATGCAACAGATGAACAATGCAACTTTCACTCAGACAAACAAAAGGCAAATTTTATTGCATCTCCTAGCCTTGGTATGGCATATGGGCCAGGGCCACGAAATTGACAACATCTTGATTAGGAAGCTACAGACTATAGCTGCATACCTCAAGAGAGGCTGAGTCTAAATCCTGCTTAGCAATAGACACTGTTAATCGTACCATTTATCATGTAGCTTACATACCAGTTCAACGGTGAGAGTTGCGGGTATTTGGACACAAAGAGAAAATATAGCATGTGACTGCTTTCAGAATATATTATGGAACATACAGTATGTATGGTATCACTATCACAAACTCTTTACCTGAAATAAATCTATAGCTTGACCCTTTTAGCAGAGCGTTATCATTGCAAAGTACAAACACCAATGAACATATAAAAAGTGGAAGACTTAACACTTTCCCTTGCATTTACTTTGAAATATTGAAGATTTTAGTCAATGCAATGTCCTCATTAAATGCAATGTCAATGCAATGTCCTCGCGTAGGTAAATTTAAATGAATTAATGATCATAATACAAACTGGAGAGGATTTTCAGAGAATGTACCCTGTAGCTGCATTGAGGTGATGATCAGGGCCTCAGGATTATTAGAGCCATCTTCACGAACACCCCCCCCCCCCCCCCCCCTTTTTTTTTTTTTTGAATCACCTTCACTGGGCAGGAGCTGAGCTTTAGATTGATTTCTCCAGCAAAAAGCACAAGCAAATTACCCATTGACAGGCTAGATTGGTTTTCTGTCTGGGACAACAGAGACACTCTGCTCACACACAATCTTAGGTGCAAATTAAATTAACTAGCTCCTGGCACAAAATAACCGGTATACTCCAAGATAAATGTACACTGAAAAGAAAAAAAAGAAAACAAAAAGAAAAAAAGCATTGACACAGAAAGCCCCACATATGTATAATTCCACTGGAAAACAAGTGGCATTGCTGTGTAATTCCAGTGCTGTGACATTTCTGCAGTTTGGCCAAAAAACTGAAAAAAGTAGGGCCCTATTTCCTGAGAAACTTTGTAACAGATCACTAGCCTATATTAAAAGAAACACTGGCTTGTACCCTTAAATACTTTTACCGCCCGGGTAAATTTTCTTTTGAAATGTGCATCTTTGTAAAACAATATTCTCAGTGGTCAGTTCAGTCTTTCCAAAAAAATATCTCTGAAATTTGATCACAGAAGGTGACAGCCTAAAAACAAACAAAAAAAAGACCGCTACTTCGGAGGTTCAAAATGTCTTCCAACCCATGGTTATTTCTGTTCAGAAAAGGAAAATAGATTTCTGTTGCTAAGCAATCAAATTCATTTAGAATGATGTCAATTGCAATTTGCCAAAGTTGTCTTTAGTCATCAGAACTTCAAGAGTTTTCAAATTAACAATTACTTTAAAATAATTTAAGCATGGAATAAAACTCATTGTTCAAAACTATGGCTTTGTGTATTGAGACCATCACAATGATTAAATATCTTTTTTAGTGGCTGGTAGACTTCTTTTTTTTTTCTTATTTGAAATATGGAACTTATTTTCAGTAACCATGAAGATTGAATGTCATGGGCGGGCATAATTACGTTGTTTGTATGTTTTTTTTGGTAATCCGATAGTGTATTCGTGCAAAAACTAGCATTTAGATTAACAACCTAGCTCAAATTCTACAACTCTAATCACTAAAGTAGACATAGGGATATGTTGGGCATGACATGGACTAATGCTTTTAATGGATCCCATTTATGTTTATTGTACAGTTTTTAAATAAACCCTTATAATTCTACGATACCGGAAATGAATTAGCCATTGACTTATCATTGGGGCATAAATGTTGTAGCAACATGATGCTAATTGAACATTCGATGACCATTGAACAACAGTCTCCCACATGCGAGAATTCTCCCGAGTGGAGTTTTACTCGCTCTGTCTCTGACGCTCTCCTTAAACTTCCACAGCACCGAAACCAGCCGTAGGCTACTAACTTACTTATTTAAAAGTCCAAAGGGAATTTTTAATTTTTACGGTATGGTTTAACATTTTTCTGAATCACAAGAAGTGTGGGCAAATCAACTGGAGAGAGCAAGGTGGATATTTTGCTTAAAAGATATTTGTCAGGTCAGTGTTCAGCAGTTTCACACAACTCTGACTGCTAACTTAGCTACAGTTAGCTAGTGACAAAGCTAGCAAGAATACGTTACTATGTAACTTCGCTAGCTAGTTAAAAACAAACTTATGTTACCTAGTAATGTTAATGTTACTTCTTTTAGACATTATTTGAGTAATAAAGCTACAATCACTACAAGTGTGAGCTATCAGCTAGCCGTTAACATTACAAGCCCTGGCCCTGTGACACACATGGAACCCATAACATTGCCAAGCAATGCAGGACAATCAATGTTACATTAGTTCTTCTTTAAAATAGCCAGATATTTCGTCGATTATAGTTTTGGCAGAGACTAAATCCTACTAACACAACACAGTTGAAGAGTGATAGTTTTAAGATAACTTATGCTAACATTTTCAGCCAATATAACGTTAGCTCAGTTAAATTATATAATCGCAAATGGCTATGTTAATGTTTACAACGGAAGCATGGTTTATAAGCTAAAAATCAATAGCCTAACTTACCTAATGTATAACGTTACTGAGATGTTTTTGGTACAAAGCGATGAAAATAATTCTCTTAGCCAAGTTAAATGGTTAATGTTAGCTATATCTTCCATTGCCATGTGGCGCAAGCCAGCTTGCTAACTTGCATTGGGTAAAAAATAACTTAAAATTGGAAAAGCCTTACCAGGGAGAAGTATATTGCATACCAGCACACAAGCAATTTTAATTTTTTAATGGTGTTCTTACAAGCATTTAGTTGCAAGGCTCAACATCCAAAAACTGGAGATAGTCTTGTATAATGGTAGTTTGCGACAGCTAACGTTAGCTAGCAAACACAGTAAAAAACTGAAATTATCTGGAACATGGCCATATTTTACATTAGCAACCTAATGTTATAACCCAAACATAAACATGCCATGCTGAGTTTCGTACTTATAGTTAGCCTATGTGCTTCATCAGCTAGCCAGGTCTGCACACTCTGGGAGTAAGGTTAATGTTAGCTGAGCAAGCACGATGCATTGCAAAATGTTGCTAACAAATCCTTCTTTATCCCTATCCACTGTGGCCCCCTAGTGGTAGTCGTTGACGTCTCCATTACACATATTATGTAGTCTATATTAGAGTTCTCAGTTTCAGCCAGAGTCCGACGGGGCCCAAAAAAGCCCGTTGGGTAGGGCCGGGTTTGAGTCGACAATTTATATTAATTGGTCGGGTCGGGTAGGGCTTTGGCTGCGCAAAAAAGAAAAAGAAAAGAATGTCTCTGTGTGTATTTACAGTAGGCTAATCTGCATTTTTACATGTGGTGCTGATTGCTAATTTTGGAGTCAATCAATTGTCAAGACTTTCTCTACTTAAAATGTAGCTATTTATTTTATTCATCCAACATCTCCCGTTTGCTGTAACTATACGGCGAATGTAGGCGTTCGAGTTGAAGTTGAAGTATCATCTGCTGTGTGATAAATGATAAGCACGTAACATGTAAACTACACAACAATAAAAGAGTTGAATCCCGTTCTAACGAAAAAACACTACTAAATCTATTACAGCATGGCAAACATTACAACATTAGTACAAATCTAATTGCTTGCTTTCGGCAAAATTGGTTTACTCTCCTGTTTTCAATTAGCTACTAAATCTGGTAAAAACTCAAAAACAGTAGGCTAAAAACACAGCTAGTTTGTGGCGTTCCTGCTTGCTCGCTCCTTCTCTCTCTCTCTCTCTCACCCCGTTGTACTATGTGATTTGAGCCGCCGCCAATGTAAATTGCGCAGCCTTTTCTGGCAATAACTGACTCGTGTTTTTTTTTTTTCGGGTTTAGTCGGTCTCGGGCTCAGTATTGTATGTGATGATCACGGGCGAGCCGGGCTCGGGCTTCAACTCACTCGGGTCGGTTCGGGTTTGAATTTTCAGGCCCGTTGAGAACTCTAGTCTATATACTGTATGTGACTATTCTGACACATTTATACTGTTGCAAATTTCTGAATGCTACAGCGCTCTTCTTCAACTCAAGCTTTAAACCGTGGATGTGCAGTGAATAGTTTTTGAGATATTGACACTTAAAGCAAAGTATGCAACTTTTTCCCAACTGTCGCATTTGGTGTCAAAACATTTCAAAGTCATAACATCCCTTGGCCCTGCCCACAAAGAAAGAAACACACACCCCACCCACTGCTTCTACAGACCTCGTTGTGAATGTGCAAGTCTTCTAGATATGATTGCAGGATTGCAGACTGGTATAGATAACATTACAGTAAATAAAGTAATTTAAAAAACATAATCTTTTCTGTTGTTGCAGAGTTGTTGCATAACACGGAGTATGTGTAGCGTTAGTATGAGGTGTGGTATAGTGTAGAGAGCTGAAGTTTGGCTTGGTGGGGCTCATTTGAATTTGCTGTCTTTTTCTGCTTTTGACCAAGCCAAACTTCACACTTAAAACATAGTTTTTTTGTTATTAATTTAGACTGGAACTCATGGTCACTATTGCCCTGCTGGAGAAGGACCTATTTGAAAATCCTGTCTTAATAATGGACAGATTACCAGAAAACCAAACTGCTGTTCTGACACATGTCAATCAGGTGTAGATTCCCAGCACTGATGCATGCAGTTCCAGCGGAGACTTACAGTCTGAAGTGGACAACTTAAAAAGAGAACACCGATACTTCAAGCAGGAAGATGGCTACACCTTTGTGTTTTCCTCTCTGGTACTTAGGCTATTAAAACCTGGATATGTTTGGATTGTTTTCTTTTTTTGCCCAACCCTCTCATAATGTCTTTCAGAGGCAGAAGATTGAGGGATTCCAAAAATGACCTGAGCCAGGGATTACAGATTAGAATTGTTTTTTTTTTGTTGTTTTAAAAAAAAACATGAATAAAGAGATGAGATCCACTTGTATATTGCAAGCCCTTTGGCCCAGCGTTATTAGTACTGTGTAGGACCAATCCCTCTCTTTCAGGCTGAAGAGGAGTTAAAAGAATTAAAGATTGCATCACAATGACACGCCCTCGAGCAGCTGCACAAGATGAGTCTATAACCCCCAGCACCTCCACCCTTGTCAAACGGTTCAGCAGAGATCCGACAGGAATTACTTGTAATTTATCCTGTGTCGCAGGTAGGAGGGAGTGGTGTGGGCCACCTCCAGTTTCACTTTAATAAGTTTTCGGTGTTTCAGTGTCACTGTGCTTTTCAGTTTTTATTTTCTTCTTTTGTTAGACCCATTCTACCACTACATGTCTGATGTCAGTTATCTCCAATTATATCTGTTGTTTTTTGAAGATTCAATGCTTGGTTAAACAGGGAAACGAAATGACAGCAATGTGATGTGCACAATAAAACGTGTTTTAATGCAGTTCTCAGCACATTGACAGATGCATGTATTATACAGTTCAAGATGTGCTGATAAACCTGGCACCCCCACCATCGGCTCCTGTTATATACACATTTTGTCAGTTAAACCGTACAGGTACACACAGTGTTGCCTCTGCACATGCCTAATATACACAGAGACAGCCAAAGCTCTGGTGTTCTCTCTGATGTAAGCTTCAAATCCTGCACTCGCATAAATCGTAGGAAATCTCCCGGGAAACAGTTTGCCCTCACAGAACTCAGTTTAATTGAAATCTCCTGAAAATAATGGCAGTTTATACAGTTCCCTGTCACATGGTACCTGTTACACTAAAATCTTCTGAAAGATTTGCAGGGTCACACTCACAGACACACGCATAATCTTTTCTGTTGTTGAACAGACACACACACACACACACACACACACACACATGCCTGGTGTGGGAATGCAACATGACACTGACAGCCAAGTTCTGTTCTGACCCTGGAAGTGGCTTTCATAATTCCAGCAATATCCGTGCTATCAAGAACCCAGACAGAAGGACAGCTAAAAGCCGGGCGGTCAGCTTAGTCAAGATTCGCCAGGCAAGTTGGAAAGATTTAAAAAAAATGCAATGTTGGCACTAATGTTTGTACTAGGTAACATTAATTTAATAAATTCACAAGCTAACTAAGTACCCCATAACATCATGAGCTAACTAATCTACCTAGATTATTGTAGATCACTGAGGTTAGCTAATGGTAGCTAGCTTTTCGAGTTACTGGGTTCAATGGCCATTAGTTCAGGAGGCTTAAGTTGGAGAAGTAGTGCCAGTTGCTGAGCAAACTAGCCAATACATGCTAGGTATTATAATAGATTATATTACAGGCCTACAAAATACTCAACTCTATATTTGTAACATTGAATTGCAACTTCTGTCTCCCATGCATTGACATGGATACATTCCAGTTCGATGAACCTTTGAAAATTCATAAAGGGTGAATTACAATGTTGTAATGGACATTCAGAGCCATCAGAAACTATTGCTCACCAGAACCTCCGGCAGTTTAGAAAAAGCTATGACATGCACAGAACATAGGAGCTGAATATCTGGTTAGTCTATAAAATCTGTGGCATTGCACACAAAGCTACAGCTAAGTAGCTAACTAAACATAGCTGGCTAGCACTGACTAAATTAGTTACCATTTTATTGTTTAAAATCAGCTGTAAGCTAACTGATTATGTTAAAAGGCAGTTCCACTACTGAAAACTGTTGGTGTAGTCAACTCAGTCCTGCTGTTTTCTGCAACTCCTGCACAAGCTTTTAGACCAACACGAACATGAAATATGAGCATGTGTACTACTGTGCCCATTTATAACAGGATTTGGAATCCTGTTTTGACAAATCGTAAGAGGTTTTGGTAGAGAAGGAACACACACACACACACAATGTATTTCACATGCTGCATGCATGCATGTTTTCAAGTGAATCGACTTGCGTAACATACACTGCTGTGTTTTTCTACACTCAATTTATTTTCTTTGAAAGGCTTCCAGGCAGAATCACTACCACAGACCACAATAAAGAATGTGCTTCACTGTTCCGGAAAACTGTCCTCTTAGACAGCTAAAGAAAGCACAGGACAAACCACCGATACAATATCCATATCAGCATACATTTCACCAGCTAATTCAACACCTTTCATAAGCAGAACAAGCCACACACACACACACACACACACACACACACAGGCATGAGATATAAGCTGTTAAAAAAAGTGAGAAGTACTTATGCACTGCAGGGCTGGGGGGAGCAGGCTTGTACAATGTGACCCTGCTATTGGCTGTTGCTATAACAATGGAGGCGGGGAGATAGGCGAGTGTGGGTGGAGACACGCTCTGATTATAAAATCCTTCAGAGAAGCACATTTGCCTTTCTGGATTTTTTTTGTATTTAGTTTTTCCTTTTTTTCCCTCTCCTCTTTAGTCAGGGCAGTTCGCATGAAGGGGAAGGCAGACTCTGCCCGTGGGAAGACAACAGACTTGTGCCTCCAGCCAACACCAGAGCTTATAAAACACCTCCAGTTGGGATTATCTGTCAGACCGGGCATTGGCAGGGACCTGGAGGCCCCCTTGCTCAGACCCGAAGGAGTGAGGCACCTGTGTTCATTGCTCCTCTCTTCCCCCTGGTAAGTACAAACTGGAGCTGCTGTCCGCCTGGACCTGTGACCATGTGCGGGGCTCAGAGGTGACTACCAGTCATGTCACAGCCCCCTCCTCACACACACAGGCACGCAAGCCCACACATGCAAGCACACACGCATGTACACACAGGGTCGTTCCCTCCCTCCCTCCCTTTCACGTGAGAGTGGTGTGACCCTGTCCAGGTGAGAGGATGACTGGATTTAAGTTCACCAGAGGGCTGCTGAAAACTAGCTTGTTTTAACAAGTGTTAGAATAGTGAGTGAGAGAGAGAGAGAGAGAGAGAGAGAGAGAGAGAGAGAGAGAGAGAGAGAGAGAATGAATGGGTGTGTACATATCTGTGAATTAATGTCTGTGTGTGTGTGCGTTATGTGTGTTATTGGTTAATAGTGAAATTGTGAATAAAATAGTTTGCTAAAACGCTGAGCTACTGGGTTGGGTAAGTCTGCAAAGTGTTGGGCAGTCTTTTAGTTGCTGAGTTCTGGACAGGAGTGTTCAGTAGACTTGTGTAGCACTGGGGCATTGTGTGTCCAGTGATGTGTACTGTAAGACATTTACTAGTCCATTGCTAACCTTCTTGGCTTCAGTGTGTTCAGTAGATTAGCACATTAGGACAGTTTGCACTAATATGTTTATTAGCCGTGCTAAAGAGAAGTGCTGTGGAGAGTTAAGTAGATTATGAAATGAGTGCTGGGTTACAGTGAATTACAATGTTTGCATAACTACATGGCCGGTTATTGCCGTTTTAATAGGTGGCAATTCTACTGTTCAAACTGGATTTTAATAACACTCATGTGCAACAGAGGCTTGGGTGCAAATAAAGCTCCCAAGATTTATGTCCTAGTCTTTAAAAGTGAGGGAGAAATGGAAGTATAATTTAGACTGAAACAGACTATAATGGCAGGATTATTCAAATCCACTGAAAAGAATCTGTTATCAGAAAATATTACGCACCATGTCACACCAACCCATCAGCCCACATCACAGGAAATAGCTTTTATCGCCAAACCTCTCCCTTATCTCACATCTCCCACTGCAAGATGGCCAGTCTGGAGCTACAGAAAAAGAGGAGGGAGGGCAGTTATTTTTGTACAGAGCTGTCAATATGAATTTAACTTGCAAACAGGCAAGTGGAGCAAGGAACAGAGCAATAAATGCTCATGAAAATCAGTGCATAAATTATTCTTCCAAACTCATAAAACTTTGGGGGGAAAAAAGTCTTTCCATTAATGCTGTGGAAAAAATAGAGCGCGGCGGAACATAACATGAAGTGTTCCTCCTTTCTTTCATACTGAGTCATCATGCTCATGGTCTTTTGAATATTAAGCAGTGCCTCCCACTGGCTGATTCATGTAATGACACAGAGTCCGTGTCAGTGTAGATCAGATCAGTGTAGATCCGCAAAAAAAGAATGTTATTTTTTAAGCGAAATTCCTGCCAAACTAACACTAGACACTAGACAAACACTAGACTGGTTGGTCGTATTGAACATGTGACGATGACTATCCGATGAACACCACGCATAGTTCAGTTGGAGTGAGCAGAGAATGATTTTCTCTTCTCGTTAGTGTCAGTCCAATATATTCAGCTCAATATCTTTTTTGTTTTTGTTTATAAATATCAATTTTGTGGGCAGTCCACAATGTGTCTTTCACATAGCCTACTTATCTATGGGGTTTGAACGAGTTAGAAAATAATAAAACGGTTGTAATTAAACTTCAGAATCTATGCAACTTTGTTGCTGTTAGCTAACGTTAGTTAGTAAGCTATTGGCTGTATTAGGCTATTGAAATATTGGATGTACTGAAATATTAGCTCATTTGTTTTAAGTTTCCTACTGGGAAATGGTTAAGTGGCTAATAGGCTACATCCCAGCAAAAAGAGACACTGATGATGAGTGCAACATTAATGAGAAGAGATGTTTTGTTTTTATCCAACGGTTTTCTGTCTGACAGCTTTGAGCACTTTCCCCCTACTATGCTTCATTGATAAAGCCTAATGCCCTATATATGCTTCATTGATAAAGCCTAATGCCCTACTATGCTTCATTGATAAAGCCTATTACTTGGGGACCTCGTGTGATTTGTAATAATTGCAGAGGTCATCTGTGATCTTAATCCTGTGCGAATCTGCCTGTATGTAATTTCTAAAGTAAAGATTCCACCGCAAATTAGGCTACCTATCATATTTCACAAAACACAGAGGTCATCTGATAATATTAGTCCTGTGTGAATTGGCATCTCAGTAATTTGGGGTGAGATTTTTTCTCCCGCAGGCATCCATTGTTTATTCCATGTCTTTTTCTGCATCTTTCTGGGTCGAGAATTATGGACAATGCGGTGGAAATTATTGATGTGAATTTCAACAACATTTTGGGTGCGGTTCTTATGCCAAAAGTTTTTAAATGTAGGCCTACTCCTGAATTTACTGAATTAAAAGTGAATTGTATCCAACCCTGTAGCCACCTTCAACACACCAATCTGCATACCCTGCCTTACAAATGTGCAGAAAATAACACTTTGCAAACTGACAATATGGAAGTTATGTTGCGTTTCAACCATATGAGGTCCCCAGGTAATAGTTGTCCAGTGCGAATAGGGCATAAAATTCCATTAATTTCACTATGTTTTTTGTGATTAATTAAAATAATTGTAATGACTAGAATGCATGTATTTCCATGCCATATAAACAAATAAGTATTGGTCATTTATATCTTAGAGGTAGAGACACAAGACATACACGGACGAGGGCACACACATACTATAAAACAAATATATTAACACAACTATCTTTCCAATTCTAATAAACATATTTTTAGTGATAGTAATTATAAAGTATTCCGTTTCTTCACAATGCTCTATGCCAATGCTCAATTTTCAACACCACAGTTCATAATTAATCTGGAAAGTAAACCACAGTTTTTGAGGTACACATTTCAATTTCTCAATCATCAAAAATGTCTACATGGGGGAGGATGCCCCTGGACCCCCCTATGTCTTTACATCCTAAAAATGACCCGACGGTCTCTAATATTTACATAAAAGCATAGGATAAAATCGCTGTTTTACAAATTGCGTGTTGGGACTTTAATGTAGCCTGACAAAGTTTCAGTCCTGAGATTTGTTTTTTCTTTAATCCCTGGATCCGGTTGGAGTCTGGATCATGGGTTAAATGTACATAGATCAGGATAATTTAGAAACTTCATATTTTCAGTTTAGATCAAGTTAAAGATTCAAATGTTTTGAAAAAAACTGGCCCCATTAGTGTATAATATCATCACCAAGTCGTAATTTATAAAATTTTGAGAACTACCATAGACCATAGACCATCAACATGGTGGTCTTCCCCTAACCTGGGAACAGGTATTGATAAAAAGTAATAGTAGCTGAATGCTTCAAATGAGTCAGCTTGTTTTTTGTAAGAATGAAGGGAAGACTTGAGACAGTTAAGTATGAGAGTAGAAATCATGCTGCTTCATTTTTGTATTCAAGGTTTCACTTCACTTTTCAATGGTTTTTTCCCCCCTTTTCAGTTTCTGGCATTGAAACCTTGACGACATGACAATGTGTGTGTGTGTGTGTGTGTGTGTGTGTGTGTGTGTGTGTGTGGCACACGCACGTGTGATCATGGCATAGCAAGGGATGGCAGAGGTACAGATAAGGGTGAATAAGGGACGTCGCTCTTTGTTTGACAGGGAAGACGACTTCAAAAGTGTGTGGATAGGAAACAAAAACATGCATACAGCTGCATGGGCTTTGTTTCTGTGTTAGAAAATTCCCACATGCACACCCCTCAAAAAACAAAAGGCATTATGTCTGCTATCTGTTATCTGTGGCTGTTATCTGACCCACTTTGTTTAAATAAGAAGAGCTTTTTTCAGCTTAATTAAATCTATTGGTCTACTTCAGTGGTCATACTATTCACACTGTAGATTTTGCTATGGCTTTGATCAGTGACCTTCGTCACACAGCTAAATGTGTGCTGCGCAGTCTTGTGGTCACTCAGTTTAATCCTGCGTTTAAGCCAGTGGTTCCTAACCCTGTTCCTGGAGATCTACCGTCCTGTAGGTTTTCACTCCAACCCTAACAAAGCACACCTCATTCAACAGCTAGAGATCTCGTTGAGCTGGCCTCGAGATTTGAGTATCCTTAATATAAGCCATGTGTGGGGGGCTTAAACACATGCCATATCTTGTGACACAAAAAAGCTAGAGTGTCTTCAGTACACAAATAAATCTGTAATTAGATATTTGTCATTAGATATTTGACCATATATTCATAATATTTCCACCGCCACTTTGGGCATGAGTTTATGAGTTGTCACCGTTGTCACAATTTTCCAAGTGCAAGCCTGTGATTACTCCGTTTCTGCATCAAGGACAGGAATAGTTTTTGCATGTTTGGAAAATAAAAAAATAGCAAAAAGTTGATAACTGGAATTAACAGCATAATAAGAGGGGCATTTTTCCATTCCATAAATGTGAAAATTGAGTGAAAAAAGCCCCGGAGAGATGCTTGGTTCTGACAGTGCTTTTCCATCAACGTTGAAGCTGTGTCACAAATTCTGCAATCCAGCAGGAAACACAAGCTGAGTACAAAAAGGTTCCATCTTTGCAGAATAATACATACACTGGCATATTATCTGTTGCTATACAAAGTACAAAATATGAATATTTTGAAAATAGAAATGTAGATAAAGTGGTGGGCTGGGGGGGGGAAAGTAAACATATTCTATGTACTTTTTCAGTGTAGAGTAGTTCTACTCCTCTACAAATTAATTTAAATCCAGTGAAAGCTTTGAAGGATCTGTTCCTTACTATACTATTCCTCTGCTGTGTGTAAAGATAACACAGATTCTGGTAGAATGTTTTACATTCTGTAATAAAGGGTGTGTTAAAGGTGTGTTTTCCACACCGTAAAATTTGTATTTCTGTATCAATATGACTTTGTTAACGTGGGGGGGGGGGGGGGGGGGGGGTGTTTGTTAATGGAATCCAGATCGAGTCTTGCTGGTGCCCTTCACACGGTGCACAAAATAACAACCAGCCCTGGTATAATTGATCACAAGGCCTTGGGAACAGGGAGCTACATAGCAGCATGGGTCACGGTGAGGGGGTGTGACAGAGAGACGCATGAGGAGAGCTTTTCACAATCCAGGCCACATGCGGAGAGCCATCAATACCCCATCGATACCACCCTCCCCTGTTTGGGGTCAGCTTCGCTGTGGCACAACGAGGAGCATCACAGGAATAAAATTCTGGACCTTTCCTGTTCATTCGCTCTTGATACTTTGCTCGGACTCCTGTTTCACATCTGTCTGTTTTGCCTGGCAGGCATTCAGCAGCCTAATTCCGGATCTGGCTCCAGTGAGGACAAAATACCCATCAAAGGCCATGGGAAACCACATCAATAGCACACTTGAGACTCATCGTATTTCGCATCACATGAGATTTTTAAGTGCATTTGACAGTGCAGTGTAATGAAAGATCACAATGGTGTTTTTAACACCCTCGAAGAGAAGAGTACTGAGGCAGCCGAATGTGACAAAATATTTTTAACGCGCAATTGCCGGCGCACTCGTTTGGAGTGCGTTTTTTAATGCCCTACTCAAAATTTTGTGTTTTTTTTTTTTTTTTTTGTTCCCCATGGAGTTCCTGCAGCCGGCTAAATCCATTAATGAATAGAGTGCCACAAACCCACAGCATTGTTCACAGGCCTGATCCCGTTTTGCCTGGAATATCTTTTGTGCTCACAATTTCCCTTATTTGCAGCTCTCCTGGTGAGCATCACCAATGATTGATTAGAATTTATTTTCCTAATTAGAATGCAATTGCATAGTAATGACACATTAGCTTTAAAAAGCATATGCTCCAAAGATAAACCATGAATGATAACCGAATACTGGGAAAAGGGGGGGAAATAAAGGAGAGCATGGACCCTCAAATTCATTGTAGCAGTACATGGGAAATTGCCTTTAGTGGATGTTGCCTATCTATGGACACCCTATTTGTACAAGTGTCATAAATTGAGGTCTTCTGGGACTCCCTGGTATACTGTAGAAACAGGCACTGTCTGCTGTCTGTGTGTTAGGCATGTAGATGGGGAAACAGAATGTGTTTTATGAGGCAGTCTGATGGCCTCTAGCCATTGTCCCTGATTCCAAACAATAGAGAAGAGAGTTTACAAACCCATCTCCACAAGACGGCTTATCAACAGTAAAACAAGGAGCTGAACAGTGCTGCTCTAAGGCATGAAATACACATCAGTCTAAGTTGTGAATGCTGATGCGGTTGTAGTTCAGTTAAACAAACAATAAATCAGTGATGATTATTGTAAATAAAACTGAGCTGTAATAGCTTTCATAATAACCCCTAAGTGATCAGATCAAAAACAGTCAGGGACAGTATATCCCTGTTATTTCCTTTAATTACCAACAGGCTTTATCCTCTATCATATTGAGACCACGCTGCACACAAAATATAAGGCATACTAGATGTGGTCCACAACTTTAGAGATACTACTGAGCTCTATACATGCCTTTTGCACAATATATGCAACCCAAGCACGATTCATGCAACCTAAGCATTATACTTGAACATTGATGATAACCACCACACTGTACACACAGACTGTACAGCAAAAACAAACATGGATGCTCACCATACCATCAATACCAGTGATAAACAACACAATGCATGCTCACCATACCATCAATACCAGTGATAAACAACACAATGCATGCTCACCATACCATCAATACCAGTGATAAACAACACAATGCTTGCTCACCATACCATCAATACCAGTGATAAACAACACAATGCATGCTCACCATACCATCAATACCAGTGATAAGCAACACAATTCATGCTCACCATACCATCAATACCAGTGATAAACAACACAATGCATGCTCACCATACCATCAATACCAGTGATAAACAACACAATGCATGCTCACCATACCATCAATACCAGTGATAAACAACACAATGCATGCTCACCATACCATCAATACCAGTGATAAACAACACAATGCATGCTCACCATACCATCAATACCAGTGATAAACAACACAATGCTTGCTCACCATACCATCAATACCAGTGATAAACAACACAATGCATGCTCACCATACCATCAATACCAGTGATAAACAACACAATGCATGCTCACCATACCATCAATACCAGTGATAAACAACACAATGCATGCTCACCATACCATCAATACCAGTGATAAACAACACAATGCATGCTCACCATACCATCAATACCAGTGATAAACAACACAATGCATGCTCACCATACCATCAATACCAGTGATAAACCACACAATGCATGCTCACCATACCATCAATACCAGTGATAAACAACACAATGCTTGCTCACCATACCATCAATATCAGTGATAAACAACACAATGCATGCTCACCATACCATCAATACCAGTGATAAACAACACAATGATTGCTCACCATACCATCAATACCAGTGATAAACAACACATGTATGCAATGTTCAATCTTTGTGATAATCTAACCACAGTACAAATCATTTCACTAATAATTAACAAACTGTGCACAGACAAAATATTCAATGCACTACACTACACTACACACACACGCACACACACAAACACACACAACCTCAGTGAAAAATCAACATCAGCGTGTGCTCGACCTCGGTGATGATCAACACAAACTCTTGCACTGATTCTCAGTGATAATCAACACTCGGCCCAGGCAGTTTCTGCACAACACGACAGTTACAATTTGTCCTTTGGCCTCTTTGAAAGAAGCAGAACTTTTGCTTCGCCTGCGTAGATGTAACACACCAGGGTTGATGAGGCTTGAAAAATAGCTTGTTTGTGTGTCCTTTTAAAGATGCTTGCTGTTTGCAAGTGAGAAGAAAGAAATAAAACAAAAGGTCATTTCTACAACCTCGCATCGAGAGAGAGTATGGAACATAGACGCCAGGAAGCTGATAATGGCCTTCCTTTCTTCCTCCATGCAAAATGGAGACTGCAACAGCCTAATTTACAACACAAAATAACTATTCCACAAGGATCAAAGAGGTCGCAACACCATGGCTACAACTGCACTGTACAAAGAGTAAAGTTTTAGATGTTTGGGAAAAAAAGAGGAGAAGCTGCTCATGTTAGAAGGCAGAGGCGGATTAGATGCAAAATAATGATGTCAGGAATCTGTGACAAAAATTAAACGTGAATAACAATTAAAGTTTTCTCTGCATTTAAATTAAAGTTTTCAGAAACTTCACAGCCCAGGTTATTGTTTGGGATGGATCTCCCACTGAATAGCACTTTAGCCAATTCTGGGTCTTACCAGAAGCAGACTGGGAGACACTGTGCAGGTATGCATATTTTTAAAGGAACAGGGATAAGCACAGCACACATCCTTCGGTTATGGATCTAGAGACCGCGTGTCTCCATCCTCCATACAATACAAGAGCAGCCATGAAGCACAGAGGTTGAGGAGCAAGTGCCGTAACTCGGCGTGACACTGCTACACTGTCGAACAGTGCACTCAACCTAAATGTTTCCACTAAAATTGGAGCTGTGCTAATGTATTTGTAAAAAGAAAGCTATATAAGTCACCTTGGCTAAAGGCATCCTTGTCACACGCACACACACAAAAACATAATCCATGTTTTATTTCCACCTCCAAGAAAATGGAGCAGCTGTTGTTCTGCTCTGATGCTCCTGTTTTGATGAATAAAGGCCAGGGCTTCTTCATGTGCTGCTGTGTGGTACATACCACGGACTGTGTTGATGGGCTGGAGCCCGGAGAGGGCCGCTGTACTGATTGCTTTTGTGTAGCGTGTAAACCAAGTGGGGCTTTGTAATAATCTGCCCATGGAGGCTGTAGTTGGTCCTTCTGCCAAAATTCAGGTCAGGCTGAATCACGGCATTCAATTCAGCCTCGTCTCTCTTTCCAGGTCCCAGTCACATGTCTTACTGATCTGCTGTAATATTTCATACCCCAGAATACCCCCAAAATACCCAAACCTCTTACATTGCTTAGCGTAGACAGCACCAAGCAGCATTTTCGCTTTAAACTGAACTGGGGGCTTAGATTTATAGAAATGGGCCCTTTTAGGAGTTGTAAATGTTTTGCATTTCTGGCACAATTTCCTACAGTTGTACAGGTCTATCTTCCCTGTCATATTTACATTAAAACAGCTCTCTGGTCATGCATTAGACAAAGCCTACAGGCACAAACGTGCGCACACGCACGCACGCACACACACACACACACACGTGGCAGAAAAGCACAGTACATACATCACAGTTTTACATTATCAGATTTTACTCCCATTTACCCTTTTCAGTCCTGGGCCCAACTGTCCCTCAGTCTCACAGTCTCCACTGAACCCTGCTGCTCCTCCCTATAGGACCAGGAGAGACACACTGAACAGTCCCCTGCTGCTCCTCCCTATAGGACCAGGAGAGACACACTGAGCAGTCCCCTGCTGCTCCTCCCTATAGGACCAGGAGAGACACACTGAGCAGTCCCCTGCTGCTCCTCCCTATAGGACCAGGAGAGACACACTGAACAGTCCCCTGCTGCTCCTCCCTATAGGACCAGGAGAGACACATTGAACAGTCCCCTGTTGCTCCTCCCTATAGGACCAGGAGAGACACACTGAGCAGTCCCCTGCTGCTCCTCCCTATAGGACCAGGAGAGACACACTGAACAGTCCCCTGCTGCTCCTCCCTATAGGACCAGGAGAGACACATTGAACAGTCCCCTGCTGCTCCTCCCTATAGGACCAGGAGAGAGACGCTGATTAATATCACAACTTTCTCTTCTGATTTATTGCTCAATTCTCCTGGGCTCAGTCACAAAGCCTTTAGCCGAGGTGCTAAATTCAGCCACTTTGCGTTGGCTAAATGCCTCTGACTGTGTGACCCTCCTCCACACTACAGTATTACCATTTCCTCTTTATTAGATTACACTTATTTATTTGCTTAGCAAGACAGCCTTTATCTTGTGTGACTCACAAACTGTAGCTTCCATTTCCCTGATTTCATTTCACAAACTGTTCAAATGTAACAAACACACACGCACACACACACACACACACACACACACATACTGTAAATATAATATTAATTAATTTATGTTATTTATATTACATATTATATATCTTATGGTATTGCTGTAAGATAATATAATTTAATACAATTTGTTGTATTATTTTATATAGCCTTCATTGCTCATTTTTATCAATGGTGTGCATCATTTTGGAGTTTGCTCTGTGTGTATTTAAAAATACTGTACATATATGAAACATATTCACTATAGAGAAGGCATGTGTGCATGATTGCCTTGCTTCCTTATTCTCAGAATGATGTAATTTAGTCACTAATTATAATGCTACAGACAAAGAAAAACCATAATGTGCAGTTTGCTGATCAAAACGGAATGGAAACTCATTAGGCAGAACTGGCTGTCATGCTGTGATATACCCACACATTCTAATTAATGTAGTTTTAAGGACCCATAGGAGACATGAGCACTATTGCCTGAGACATGCTTGCAGCCGCTCATGACGGAAAATGGTAGCAAGTCTATTCATCTCCATAATACTTACAGTAACCTGCATTTAAACATACACAATTACGCTAAAATAGTGGGGAAATTGTGGAGTTACATGCTAAATATGCGCTATGAAAATAATGGCCCTGTTAGTCATGAGTTACTGTGATTTACATTGGTTATGGTGAGTAAGACCACTTCCAAAAAATTAAAAAAACAGACAATGGCAGCTCACCAGAGGATTCATGTCTGGTTTGGGCTTGGTACTTGCATTTGAAATCAGTAACTTTCTAGGGAACCTCGCTAAAAATGGGGCATCAGTTTCCTCCATTTGCATAATTAGTCAGCAAGCTGTAGATATCTGCTGCTGTACTGACAGCTGAAGAAAAATATCTTATTTTTAAGAGCAGTAAGAGATACTAAATATAGGACAATAGTTGTACTGTAGCTTGCAAGCTGTTGCCTAGTTATGTTTGTTAGACTGGTCTTTGGTTAGTTAGCCTAAACAAGATGCATGCATTCTATTTATAACAAAAGGTTATCTAACTATGACAGTCAGATAGCATGATTACAAATTTGGGTAACTGAATTGCTGAACCGAGTTATTAGCCGAGATATTGAGCTTTAATAAAATCATATATAAAGCGAGCTATAAAGGTTACTTCTGCATGAATCATACTTGGACAGAATTCTGCAACAGCATTAGTTCACCATTTTAAGTATTCATGAGAATCATGTGCAAATTATGATCCATGTTCCGAACTCCAATAATGATACGGCAACAATTTGAATGTCCCTGAAATATTTCCTGCTTATTTGAAATGGATATGCTTCGGTCATAAAAGTTCAGTAATACATTCATTGGTTGGTTCTGCAACCCAGTTTTGTCCATCAAAGATGAGCCTGAATAGTCAATAATCAGTGAAATGGTGTTACAGGTGTTACATTATATCTCCAAGAATACTTGAAACGAAGGGAATTTCAGTGGGAATTTTAGGGAATAAGAGAGGGTGTAAGCTGTAAGAAGTGGAAAAATGTATAAATTGTTATTATCTTCAGGTGACGGGGAAACAACTGCCCCAGGTGGAGGAGTTCAAGTATCTCTGGGTCGTATTCATGAGTGGGGGTAAAAGGGAACAGGAGATTGACCGCCATTTAGGTGCAGCGGCGGCAGTATTGCGGGCGTTGTATCGAACGGTGGTGGTGAAGAAAGACCTGAGCAAAAAAGCAAATCAAAGATCGCGAATACAAGTGGCCGAAATGGGGTTTCTCCGTAGGGTGGCAGGGCTTACTCTCCTGGATAGGATGAGGAGCTCAGTCATCCGGGAGGATTTCGGAGTATAGCCGCTGCACCTCCGCGTTGAGAGGAGTCAGTTGAGGTGGTTCGGACATCTGGTAAGGATGTCCCCTGGGCGTCTCCCTATAGAGGTGTACCAGGCATGTCCAGCTGGGAGGAGACCCCGGGGCAGACCCAGGACTTTCTGGAGGGATTATATCTCCCAGCTGGCCTGGGATCGCCTAGGGATCCCCCGGGAGGAGTTGGAGGAAGTTGCTGGGGGTGAGGGATGTCTGGGCCACTCTGCTTTCCCTCTGGCCACCGCAACCCTGACTTGGATCAAGCGGTTAGAAAAATGGATGGATGGTTGTTATTATGGTTATATTACATATACTTCATTAAAATGTGTAATATAGTGATACTGACCCCAAAGGATATGTAACTGTACCAAAAGAGTAATAATGCAAGACAATTTGGCTGTTGAATATATGAATACTTAGCAACCCACTGCAGTCATCTGCTAAGTGATAAGTACGCACACCATTAGACATGCATATCTAGGATCTCAGGCTCAAGAGGTAAAATTCAGCCCAGTCTTGAAGCTTTGTTTTTCTTATTGCAAAAGGTAACCAAACAAACAATATAATCTTGTTTTAATGCCTCATCAATATTCTTATGCTGATGACATTAATGCTAGTATTAGTGTGTGGCACAGTGATGAGTGTGGCCACTGTACCGAGTAATGATTTGATAAAATGAACAAACACTAGAGGACTTTTAAATGGCCAATGCCTTTTGGGGTGAAAATAAAATAAAATTAGCTAAATAAAAGAAAAATAAACCAATCTACAAAACACAGTGTCCCAAAGGCTAATAAAAATACATAAATAAATTTAAAAAAAAACAATTTGAATAGGCTGACTCACAAAAACAGCCCACACACACAACAGCAGCTCCCCCCCCCCCCCTCTCTCTCTCTCTCTCTCTCTCTCTCTCTCTCATATTTTCTCAAATAAACAGCAGGCTGTGGCTTTATAGAGGGCCTGAGGACAGGAATGGGAGACACCTGAGCTGATTACCAATCAATCTAGGGGGGGTGTGCATGCCTGTAAGGGAGGTCACTATTTTCTATAGCTCTGAAGGTCACTCTGGGCAACTACACTGAGCTCTGACAGCAGCCAAAGACGAGGACCGGCCCTCTTTCCTTCCCCCCACCCACCTTTCCCAGCATCACATGGGAGATAGACATAATGCTATATCTCTGTATATACAGTTTAGCTTTTCAATGAAAATTATTAATAGATCCATACATGTTTCAGAGCATTATTTGCCACCTTTAAAAAAAATGGCTTCAGTGTCGGGATTATCTTCATGTTTGTGAGCCATTAAATAATTATGGATGTTTTGTGGCAAGCCATGCCCTTTTGGGCTATTTAAGCATTCTAAACTCTGGTTTTGTTAGTCAACAAACAGATAATTAGCTTTAGATAAGATTTCACCCTCAAGCACCCCCTTAAACCCCCATTGGTTCCTGCCAGGTACACATGCAGGCTACAAAGGTGCCGTGGGATGGGATCCATGTCTGATATCATTACTGAGCTGGCCCTAAAATGTGCATAACAACACTGTCATTGGTGCAGCAGGGTGGCATGATGGGTAGGGAACTGCAAGGTTATGAGTTTTATTCCCAGGTACAAGGCACTGGCGTTGTACCCTTGAGCAAAGTGCTTAACCTGAATTGCTTCAGTAAATATTCAGTGGTATAAATGGATTTTGTGTATAAAAAAGCAAGCTGTAGAAGTCACTCTGGATAACAGTGTCTGCTAAATACACTGCCTGGCCAAAAAAAAAGTCTCCGTTGCACCTGTCATGCATAGTGCCCACTGTACAAGCCTCTGGAGGCAGTGTTATGATCTGGGGTTGCTTCAATTGGTCAGGTCTAGGCTCAGCAACGTTATGCAGCAATAAACTGAAGTCAGCCGAGTACCTGAATGTACTGAATGACCAGGTCATCCCATCAATGGCCATATTCCAGGACGACAATGCCAAGATTCATCGGGCTCAAATTGTGAAAGAGTGGTTCAAGGAGCATGAGGAATCATTTTCACACATGAATTACCACCAGAGTCCTGACCTTAACCCCATTGAAAGTCTTTGGGATGTGCTGGAGAAGACTTTACGGAGTGGTTCGGCTCTCCCGTCGTCAATACAAGATCTCGGCCAAAAAACTCTGGACGGAAATAAATGTTGTGACGTTGCATAAGGTTGTCGAAATGATACCACAACGAATGTGTGCCGTAATCAAAGCTAAAGGCGGTCCGACAAAATATTAGAGTGTGTGACTTTTCTTTTGGCCAGGCAGTGTACTTCGAACGTACAGTATAATTAAAGGACAGCGAGCGATTGTGCCAGTTTGCCAGTAAATAGTTGCAGTGGGGTTGTCCATCTGTGAGGCCGCAGGACATTACAAATCCGCGGCAGATTTGGATTCTGCACGGCTATTTTTACACCCATTGATCGGAAAGCACCTTCGGAATGCTGGTCACAAATCTCGACAGGTTTTGCATGGAAACACGTCCGACTCGCACTACGGAGACAGGCGGTGGTCTGTCAGGTTGTCTGGGGAAGACTTAAACGTCCCTTTCGTGGCTCTGTTCACGATGCTCTGTCATCAAATCAACATTGACATTAATGGTACTGTGTGAGGCCCAATTTACAGTGTCGTAGCGTGCTTCAGTTGCTCTTTGTCTGAGGGAGGGCCTTCCTCTCCGCGGAGACCTCCTGACAACGGATTCTGTTCTTTTATTTTTATTCCTGACCTTGCTTTTAAACTTTCTTTTATCTCAGCACAGATTGAGCTCCTTGTTTGCTAAAGTGTTGCTGCGCTCTGCATCAGAAATTATTCAGCTGTGAGCGGAGACATGGTTTAATGGCTGTGTAGGCGAGAGGGCTCAACTAGAAATTAGAAAGCTCGTTGCAGACTTTGTATCCTGAAGAGGGGAATTTAACCGATTGATCCCAGAAAATCTGTCTTACTCTTTGGCGCTAAGAAAGAGGGGGGGCCTAGGTTTAGATCTTGGAGGTCTGGGAGTAGCTTGGGATGATGGCCACTCAAAATCAATGATTTATTTATTTATTTATTTTTTAGTAGCAAGCTTTTGGTGATCTTTTAGAAAGCCCTAGCTGAAGGAATCTGGCAACAGCATGAGAGCAGATGCTCCTAGAAGACGGGAGGCCTGCACCATCAGGGAGAATCAAACAGAACCTCACTGTTTTCCACGCTCTTTAAACAAAGCGTTCCCAATTAAACAGCCGTACCCGTGTAGTGGCTTATTACAAAATGAATAAGCCTATCAAAGCGATCGCAAACTGACCGGAAAATCCAATCTGCTTCCACACCACTCCCCCAGCCCACACGGCCCACCCCCTCTGTCTTATTTCAGCCAATTTTCAGGACTTTTCGCTGCGTGAATGAAACCTGCATAATATGCGAGTGTGTTCTCCCAACAACACAGCCCTGTAGTCTGTAAACATAACAAATGGAGCGTATCCTGATTTGGAGCGCATTCCTGGCAACAACCAATTAGGCAGCTTTGTGGGGAGAGAAAGGGAGAAAGAGAGATAGATAAAGACAGAAAGAAAGAAAACAATCTTTATCATCGCAGATGAAGAATCTGTTAATTTTTGCCTCCTCCCTCTCCCATCGGAAAAAGACAGGAATAATAAAAAAATTTAAAAAAACAATATCCGATTTAGATGCTGGCAAGGAGATTCAACACTAGCACGTGTTTGTACATATTAGGCAGCTATAATTTACTCTTTGATCTGAATTTTTCAGGAGATATGCTAATAGGTCTGTGCAGCGATGACCAGCCTTGGGGAGTTGTACAGGGGGGCTTCTCTTTGCCAGGCTGTCTCGATCACAGGCCTCTTTCTTACTCCAAAGCCTTTCTCTCCATAACCCCCCCCCCCCCCCCCATCCCTGCAGGTTTCAGAATTTAATATTTTTGCATCCTGGCTGTGGTGGGAGTATTGAATTGCCCAAGTTCTTGTGGAACACTGAGGCACAGAGCAATTTGAATGCAGTTAAATCAAGAATCGCCCTTTCAGCGAGTAGAACTTGGTGTCCCTCGCTCCCTTTGCTGACCCCCCCATATCCTCCTCCTCACCCTCACTGTAGCTTAGGTGATGCCTTGGAAACAAACTCTTTGAAAGGTAGGATGTACCGTTCAATCACTCCTTGGCATTTAGCGTGAGTTTAGCACAAAGGAGCTCTGTCCCAGCTCATCATATGTCTTCTTTCATGGTCTGTCTTGCAGATAATTCTTTTGAGTCTTTGAATACCCAGAGAAGTGAAGCTGTGAGGGAGGATATGTACTGTAAGCAGAAGCCGAGGGCCCAGGGAGAATGGAGCTATTACAGCTATCTATCTTCTATCAGGTTCTATTCTGAACCTGCTCTTCAGGTTCACAATGATAGACTCATTGCTTCATATGACCAGCATCCAGCCTAGACTGAACGCGCACGCACGCAGGCACGCGCACGCACACACACACGCACGCGCACACACACGCGCACGCACGCGCACGCACACACACACGCACGCGCACACACTCGCACGCATTTCTTTACTGCAGGACAGGCACGCACGCACAAACACACACACACACACACACACACACTCGCACACGCACGCACACCGCCTTCTAATTTTGGCTTCATAGCAACTCTGATTGGTGTACTGTCAAATGGTACATTTCTTCCCCCTTCCCCTATGGTGCTGAACTGAAGTCACCTGTTTCTTTGGATGGTAATTGGGAAAAAAACATTATACACCTTGTTCCTATAATATTCAAGTGTCATTAAATGTGCATCTTTTTAGAAATATTTATGAGGACTATTTTTAATGAGAAATTGGGAAGTGCTCTGAGAAACCTGAGCCTCAGACTTGCAGTGAACATATGATGTCCCCCAGGGCATGGAGATGATTTCCTTTAATGAAATGGCACATAGCATATTATAGCTGCTATTTGCTTGACAACATTGCTGTATGGGACTGGCGTTCTTCAGCATAATGAGTGCCTGTGACTGCTTGAGAAGAGGAGGAGGTTGCTAGTTTTTGGGGGTTGTTACGACTAGG